>JACEII010000030.1:2021789-2065459 GCA_014332785.1 Antheraea mylitta
CGGCTCGCCCGGGGTAGTACCAACCTCTCACAGAAAACCGACGCGAAGTAACAGTGCTTACATTGTTGCGTTTCGTTAGGTCAGTGAGAGCGCCGGAAACCTACCTCTCCTCACCTTCCTCCTCTCCTCATCTCTTCCCCCCTCTTCCAACACTGTTGCTGGTGTCTATGGACGGTAGCGATCACTTAACATCAGGTGACCCACCTGTTCATTTGCCTCCTATTATATATAAATAAAGGTGTTTGAAAATAAGGAATTGAATGGTATAATTAATTTAGTGCCGTCAACGACCGATGACGCTTTCCTACCGGAAGTGCATGAGATGCCAACCGATCTTAACAGCCTGCGCGCGCGCACCACTTCCGCCGGAACGCGACGCACCGCAAACACCAGGCGGTATGTACAATTTATTAAACATTTACGAATAAATAAATAATACCCGTCCCACATTACAATAAGCTTCAGAACGCTAAGGTATTTGAAAAAAAAAAAAAACAATTAAATCGCAAACATTTCAATCGACAGTCATTTACAGATTTTATCGTATGTTTTTATTCCATACTAAATATTCAACACATTTACATTATTTAAGTAATTGTATTTAGTATTATGAAAAAAAAAATTTCAACACCGAGATAATTTACGTTAAAATCTGAAAATAAGAATATATTATTGAAAAAAAATTGTAAATAATAGGAAAATCCTAAGGGCTTCCATTTTTTTTTTTTTTTAAGTATAGAATTGAAGTGTCTTTACAAATAGTTATTTACTCTGGGAAAATTGTTGACACGAATTAAGAAATAACATAAAGTGCATTTTATAGATTGATGATTACAAAATATTTAGAAGCGCCGAGCATGTTTTATTCCCTCCATTGCCACCATTTCAGAGTTTATTTTATTCATCAGAAAAAAAAACAATTGGCAAAAACGATCTGTCTTTTATTTCAACAAAATTACCATCAACCACTATCGTTTTATAATTTTATTTTTTTTGTTACCTTTCTTGCATCTGTTAGGAGACGATTGTGGAAACAGTAAGTCAACTAGAGTCATTGGCGATTGGCTTCGCTTGTAAATAGCAATGTAGCTAGCTGTAGTGCCTTACTGTGTATTAATTATCTCCATAATCACATTTAATAGCTTATTACTCGTATTCACGTACTAATTGATCACTTTTGTATAAGAATGACTTTATAAGGAACTTTTTAATGCTCGAATAAGAAGACTGGTACAGTGAAGTTCACGTTTCTTGACGTTCGGTTTACAAATCGGATTACAAATAAACAAGAAAGTATCCAGAGGGCATGTTCTTTATTAATCATATACAATTATTTCTATTTTCATAAACCTATCAATTCAATCAACGGTAACACGTAACACGTAGAGAATTGCTTCTTTGTAATATGTACCAAAAAACAAAACAACAAAATTTATTAAATATCAAGTTTTTGATGACATTGTGTTTTTATATTGAACTAATAAACGACCATATAGAATATGTATTTAACAACTTACTTCCCGCATTATTTAGAAACGTTAAAAAAAACATAATAGAAGTGAAACTTTTCGAATCCTAGTAATTTAACTGAAAATTTTCGAAAAATTATTGAAAATAGTAGACAAGTTGATATCAATTAAAAAGGTATTTTGCATATTGTAAATATGGTCATCGGTGAATTTATATTACTATGTATACGAATATCAATATATCAAGATATATATATAAAGATTTCTCATATGATTAATATATTTTAGTTTTTAGGAACTAGACCAATCTATATCATATAAAACTATATGTGTTCGGGCGTTTTTATTTGAATTATCATCGGAAAGTACATCCTTTATGTTATCGTGAATATATAACTAGACAGCTTGATTCATATCTGATTCCGAGTATACTTTATTCTAATGTTAATTAATATTACGAATGAAAATATTTGTTTTTTATTACCCTACCATACTTTAAATACTCAACTAATCGTCATGAAATTGTGTATACATGCGGTGTTATTACAAAAAAGCTAAATACGTATTAAATATTTGGTTTAAAAAGGTTTCGTACTAAATGCACCGCGCTCGACGAAGGCAAGTTCGCGTTATCCTTTTTTCGCAAGTCTAACCTAATCTAAACAAAGCGAGAAAAAAAGCAAGATGTCGAACATTCAGCGAGCGCGGTGCATTTAAAACGTAACGTTTTTAAAGCAAGTATTAAATGCGTACTTAACTTTTTTTTGTAATAACACCGATGTTGTCTGGGATACAGGAGAGGATATAAGAAAACATTAATTCTGAGATATATACCGTTCCCGGGGAATAGGAAAAATGTATATACTGAGTTGAGCAAAATCGCAAGTAAAAGCTAATAAAACCGTATAGGGAAATCCATTAACCTTAGTTTCTAGAACTTCTACATATGAAGAACCACCGTATACGTATAAATCCTATATTTTGTCGAACATATAATATGAAAGACACGATAACCAAAGCGAAAAAAACAACATCGCGTCATCCGCATTCGGTTCGTCGTATCTACCGTCTGAAAAACATCAAACCGCGTCGCGTACTCGATGCGAAATTCGCTCTACCCACTTTTGGGATCATAAAAACGCCTGAACACTGGTTAAAATAAAATCCACAATACTATTGTTAGTAGTATGTTTAAATAGACGTATTTTTTTTCTTTTAAATTAGCACAAATTTACTTCTAAATTGTCAATATTTTTAAAATCCTTAACAACTGTCTCAGTCAACTTTTATTATTAACCGACACCATTTATTTTATTATGTCTTGTAACGCTAAATTATTGTAAACACACGCACTGTACTTCACAACTATCATAATGTATTTTGTCGTTTTTCGGATCTGTAATGTACTAAAACTAACTCATTCAATTTTATATAAAAGTTTGTCTCTTTAATGATTAATCACAGGAATAAATTACGCTATTTAAACCTATACTCTCTCATGTTTTAAATGTATTAATTTTATTTTCTGCACTCACAAAACTCTCTACATTGATTTATAATTCTTCGTATTACTTTTTTTATATTTCTTTAATTGCTGTGTTAAATTTTTCAAAAAAAATATTACTTTATACATTGGATGTACGTTTTTGTTTAAAGATCTTATTTGTATAAATTTTATTATAATAGCAACATATTTCATCATTTTTTTAATGTACTTACAAGACTCAGTCAGGATGTAAGGTAAAATATTGTAACTAAAACACAAACACATCTATGTTTTTAGACATTATTTATTTTCATCCTTCAAATCACTTTTCAAACAATTTTTATGCTTTTAAATGTAATTTTCGGATGAGCCTGACTAATGATGGACATCATCAGGCGTTCAGAAGGGGGCAACGACTGTGGCATGGGCCCCTACTCGTCGCAACATCTCGCCCCTCGGAGACAGCACAGTCAGACGCATTCAGAGCCAGACAACTCCGCTGTCGACGCTGGTTCCGTACACAATTCAGTCACAGGTTAATTTTCATTACAATTTAGTTCACGTTTTTTTACGTTTGGATTGATTAATATATTTTAGGTTCTTGTGATTTAAAGTCCAAATCTTCTCTCTAGAAAATGTCTTTTCATTTATGTGGAAAATGTTCATTAATGTTGGTTAAAACGTGTTTGTAAATATATAGAATAATCCTGCCTCTAGCAACAATTGTTGTAGTAACTCTTACTAGACAACTAAACTCAATAATTGACCACCCTTATTGGTGACCGGTGAGAGACGTTCAAGTCCAAAATCGAGCAAAACCTATGCTTATACTAGTAAATGAGTGTTAAATATACTACCACACTACTAAGTGGATTTCCACAGTTAAATAGCATATGGTGGCTTTCTTCCACTCCGGGGGACCCCAAAGAGTCTATAATGCACGTAGCTCGTTATCTCCCACCGTATTGTAGCTGGCCGCTGAGCTTCCTCGAATTTATTAAATTGTGATGATTTTCATATTACAGCTCATGATTATTGCGATATGCGTACATCACAATCGTTCGTTTCCAAAGCGGAGCAACATGTCACTTTTCCTTTTTTTGGCGTCTCGGTTCTGATTATTATCTAAGATCCGATGAACAATAGTCGACTTGGTTAAAAAGGTTTTATATAATAATGATAATGGTACGACAGTAATGGGCAATAAGCTGGGTTTTCTTAGACGTATGTTTCGGTATTCAGAACATCAGTCGGGTTGGGAAGCGACGGGCGGCGCGACGGGTATCGCTTCAGGGCGGAGTCGCGTGGGGGGCGCTCCTAGATCCTTGTTACTCGCCATGCACGAGTACACCAGTATAACTGATGAGCTGGAAACCGTTTACGGATTATTCTCACCACCCCACACACCCAGGTAATATACGAGGCGTAAAATTTCAAAATTAGCTAAATTTAAATTAAATCGTTCATATAACATGTTCAATTTATTTAAGTTTCCAGTTTTTATACATCGAGAACGATGATTAAATTTTGCAGATCATATGATTTTTAATTTTGAAAGTAAAACTCTTTTACGGACGCTTGACTTAGGGAACTCGTGAAAGCATTACTAGATCGTTAAGAAAACTTAGATCAGGCGAGTCGAACGGAAGTTGGGAGTTCTGTTTCGTATTATCATTTCAAGCCCACAATAATTTTGAATATGTGTAGATAATTAATATACCTATTGTATGACGTGTATATACATAACTGGCTGGCACTGGCCTAACCTAACATGCCATTGGACTAGCAGTAATCAGAGCAAATAATATAGAATGTTTCTGAATGTTTCCAATGTAACAGGTTATTACAGAGATAAGCTCTTTTAAATAGACAAAAGAATAATTGGTAATAGTTTTCCGAATGGAATGATAGAAATAATTTGAAGAGTTCTTAAAAGTTACATTTTGAAATGAGCTAAATCCAATTCTAAATCGTTTATGTGCTTATTTTTTAAGATTCCCATTTTATTATACACCGAGAAGTTTAAATTTTGTCGTCCATAAGGATTTTTTGTAATGTTTATGTTTTACATGTATAAAATTTGAAGATCTTAATAAAAATATAAAATATTAGAACCGGTTAATATTGGATTTACATCATTTTGAAATGCAACGACACATGTGGTTGATTCCGTTTTCACCAGGACCCCGATAACATCTCGTTTGTTATCACCCGCTCGGGCCGCTTCACCCTCCGCACGTCGGAGACACGCCAGCGAGATGTCCAACCCAGAGTTCGCCCTCTATATGGAGAAAGAGCATCTCCGAGGTGCTGAAGAAGATGACTACATCATCATGGAGAATCTCATACAACGGCGGTGAGTTAACCGCACCAAATCGTCTGTTGTATTAATGTTGCTATGCTTTCATTACCACCTTTCCTCCAATTTTTTTTTTTTATTCTACTGTTGTCATACCATATCCTGCTTCAAATACTACATTTATGTTTAGCTCATATAGACTATGTTAATTTATGTTTATCACTTAGCTATTGTTTTTATATTTAATTAAGTTTAAAGTTTCGTTTAAAATTGGACACACTAACGACAAAATTCAGTACTACAGAAATAGTTATTATTTCCTGTAATTCCATCCACAATACTGTCAATAGTAGTATCATTCACACTGATAGTGTCTGATCGCTTGATCAAATATTTCGCGTTATATTTCCTAGAGTTGAAATACTTCTCTTTTCCTCTCTCCACCTATAATAATACTATGATCTTATAGAATTGATTTGCCAACCTCTTTTAAAAAAAATCTTGATTGATAATTTGCATTTTGGGATTTTAGTTTTTAACCTTTAGAGTTATGTTGACATAGTTTTTTGTACACGTTTTATTGAAAATCACTAGCAATCAAATCCTATACCAAAATAAGGCCAGCACTGTGAGGTCTCGACAATATGGGATGGAAGGTACTGTAATACCGTGTACCCAAAAACGGAAGACCTATTTCTCTATAATTTATTCCAGACATATTCCACAATATCGCAATTTTCACAACCAGGCAAGGAATAATACAAAAAAGCGTCAATGCAGTGATGATTCCAATTGATGTCCTAATCCAATGCGCAACAGGATTTTTTTTTCTAGCACGGCTTAACGTGTTATTCTAGAACTCATCCATAATGAGATAGACTTACAATTGCCATAACTATGTAAGACATCGATCAATTGGTCGTTGTAAATACCATTCACGCTATTGCTAGCTAACTCACCAGGCCGTGTTACCCATTCACAGCGCACATTAAATTCTCTGCTTATAGTGCAGTTTTATCAGTACGCTTCCCATTGCTGGGCGTTACTGAGAATCATCTTAATAAGCTCCTTTGCTTCTGTGATTGTCCAAGATCAAGGAAACGAAACCTAAACTACTACAACCCAACTCTCGACTGTAGCCTAGAATTGGGGTCTGTCTTGGACAGATACGAGGAGGAGGAGGTTGGGGAGGGTGAGGAAGAGAGGGGGGAGATCAGCGGTATCAGCATCAGTGTTTGCGTGAACACCAGCGGTACTGATCAGCAGTCGGCTCAGCCGGAGACAACCACGTTACTAACTGTCAGCGACAGGAGACTACCTCATCAGAGGTGCGTATTCGAAGTAAAAACTTCTTTAAGCGCGATGAGCGGTATTTTTAACGAGACATAAACTAATGACTTCGCGTAAGCAACATCATAGTAAGCGTGACTATCCGTATAGCACTTGCGCAGCTTGCGTTAATTTTATTTGGTATGCATTTATGAACGTATGTTCAAATCTATATCTATACTAATATTATAAAGAGGTAAAGTTTATGAGTTTGTGACGTTGTAGGGGGACACTCAAGAACTACTGGTCTGATTTGAAAAATTATTTCAATGTTATCTAGCTCATTTATTGAGGATGGTTATAGGCTATATATCATCACGCTAAGACCAATAGGAGCGCAGCACCGATGAAGAATGTTTAAAAGTAGGGGTTTTTTCCTCTTGAGAGCTTGCGCAACATGTTAACGTTAGCCCAAAGTATCTATTCCACGCGAACGAAGTCGCGGGCAGAGGCTCGTCCTGTTACAAGCCGGAGCTTTAGGTAAAGGAAAACATCGTTACGATACAAAATTATAGTGGTAAGGCTTTCTGTAAAGCCCGTCTGCCTAAATATCACCTTCAAAGATTCAAATCTATCCAGGTGCCTACAAATATGCTTCAGCTATTGCATCTACAAGTCAGTCCACTCTATGTTTGCGTGTTTACCACATTTAACATCGAATTTAGATGTGGTCTACCGTTTAAAACCAGTGAAGTATTTAGTAGGTATTTAGTAAGTAGGAAGAAGAATAAATTTCTGATCTTCTGGTCGTTCTAACCAGATCTTCGTAGCATATATTCGATCCACCATCACTTTCTGAACCGAATTGAATTTACCTCCACAGTTTTTTCCTTCAAGATCTTATGCGGAATATTTCCAGTTCATGGCACAGATATTCTATTACGAATTATTCTGTTGGTAATAAGATTTGTAACAAGTGAAAATCTCATCCGTATAGAGGAATCGTTTGATATTTTATTAAAAATGTTATCCAAATTATCCGATGATTCCGGGCGATCGGTGACTGTAACGTTTCCTATTTAACACTTGGCTGACGGTTTATATACGATGTAATATCTTTTTTTTGTAGTGAATAACTTCTTTAGGCGTGTTGAATACTTAACGAAAGTGAACCGTCACGCTCGGGTCGGTGACTCTGAATCGAGATTATTCGATTCCGTTTGGTATCAATTGCGCTCGTATCAGTGATGCTGTACGATTAGCTACATTGCAAGCCCCCCTACTTATTATGTTTATATCAGGACAGTTATATTATTATAGTCAATCACGTTCAAGCACTCAGGTTGAATAACAACACCATTGTAAGACATTAAATAAAATAATTGTGACCTAATAAACAACTTTATTACCACAAACTAGCACTCCAAGAACATATGTAAGGTAAGGATTTGCTCCTCACCCCTGGAAATGCTCTGCATAGTATATACTTGATTCCAGTTGACATCAATAACGGTATTGCCTAATAAGTTGTTACTTCAGATGTTGCACGTTTATTAACTGATCTGTAAATTCTTTTTTTTTATGTGAAACATCTATAGGCGAGGATAAATATGAGTCGGTCTTGAATCAGTACACTCCTACTTGTATTCTTGTAGGCATTCTTTGAGGAGGTCATCGGCTATTGACAGTCGTGAGTTGCCGTCGCCGTTACAGCCGCTGCTCGGGGAAGATGGTTGTGGGGAAGTTTCACTGCCGGTGCCGAGGCAACCCTCTGGTAACCTTATACGTATAATCTGTAATCGTTCATTAAACAGTAAATCTCATATGGCCAACTGCAGGAAGCTTCCATTAAGTTTAATTCTACCATTATTATCTTCATTAGACAGGATTAGTATAACTAATAACCCATTGAAAAAAATATATCTCTCAGAGATGTTATTGGCTTGGTTTTTTTAGCAAGAACTTTACGGAAAAAGCCACGGACAATTGCCAATCTAAAATCATTACAAATAGAGGCCATAAATATACCTACTAAATTTATATTTTTAACGTTTATTTTGTTGATATTATTGCGATTACTTTGTTTAATTATTTTGGAGTTTGAAATCGCCAATACGGAGGGTGCCGTGGCGTTTATGCCCATACCTTCCTCTGGGAAGGGACCTACAATCTTGCAGTGGGTCTTTTACACGTCGATGAAATGATGAAGAGTGATATTCGTTTCGTTAAATTTTAAAATGAATTAAATCCTATTGTAATCGTTCGTGTTAGTAACATATATTATAGATGTTAGGAATGGCTGAAATTCTATCTATTCTATCATGTCCATATCATAATTCTTTTTTTCTCTACTTCTAATCGTGTGCTTATTTTCGTCATTTTTGTGTCAGAGATATCGTGTTAGGAAACGTTGCATTGTAATTTGGAGTTATCGTTAAAATCGTGATTTCACCCAATGTTTGTGTATAAAATTGGTGTCAGGTGAGACGAATGCATCGAGTGACCTCTCGATGTCACACATGGTGAGTGAGAGCCTCCCGCCGCGGCCTTCCATACTGCTGGACTCGTCGCAGCTCCCGCGACAGCGCTCCACGGAACAGCCTCCCACACAGCCCCCACCACCCGCACCCGCCAGGCCCGAAACCATGTGCTAAGGTAACTGGTGTCTACCAAGCCTTTGGTACAACATAATATTTTAGCCATTCTCCATACTATTAATAGATTATATCGAGGGTAGACGACATCGGTCGATGTTATACGTTACGGTAGTTATACTGTGAACGGCCCAGGGGCGGCGCTGTTGATTTTTTTTATGTCATAAAGGAGGCTAACGAACATGCGGGTCACCTGTTGTTAAGCGATCACCGCCGTCCATAGACACTAGCAACCCCAAAGGAGTCACAAGTGCGTTGCCAGCCTGTGTTTGGGGGAATGGAGAGAAAGGGGGAGGGGAAGGAAGAAGAGAGGAGAGGGGAGGGGAGGAGAGATGGGTCTCCGGCGCTCCCACTGACCGAACGAAACACAACAATGTAAACACTGTTACTTCACGTCGGTTTTCTGTGAGAGGGTGGTGCTACCCTGGACGAGCCGACCCATTCGGCTGAAACCAATAATAGCTTCAGCGTGGCTCTACCACTACGAAATGACGTGTTTTCTTACAGTGGCCGTCCTAATGTGCAGAACTCGTGTCGAGTATTTAAAAAGTGATTCACTATCAGAATTGATTCTTAACAATTTATGTACATTGGCCAGTTCTGTACATTTTCAACAACTGTTTACATCATTCTATACACATAATGAGAATGTAAATGTAATGTGTTTTTTGAATTGTTCTAAAGAAAAATTTGATGCAGGTGTCTAGAAATCTATACTAATATTATAAAGAGGTAAAGTTTGTGAATTTATGGGTTTTGTGAGTTTGTGACGTTGTGGGGGGTAATCTCAGGAACGACTGGTCCGATTTGAATAATTCTTTCAGTGTTATATAGCTCATTTAGCACAGATAGTAAGTAATAGAAAGTAAACGAAACAGAAAAAAAATAGGGACCAAGAGCCTGCAGGAAAAAAAAAGCGCAAAGCAAAAATGCGTCGGTTTTTTTTACATCATAGGAAGCAAACGAACAGATGGGTCACCTGATGTTACAGATGGGTCACCTGATGTTACAGATGGGTTACCTGATATTACAGATGGGTCACCTGATGTTACAGATGGGTCACCTGATGTTACAGATGGGTCACCTGATGTTACAGATGGGTCACCTGATGTTACAGATGGGTCACCTGATGTTAAGTGATCACCACCGTCCTTGGCCACTTGCAATCCCAAGGGAGTTGCAAATGCGTTGCCAACCTGTGTTGAGGGGTGGGAGAAGAAGGTAGGAAGGAAAGGGGAGGGAAGTTGGGTCTCCGGCGCTCTCACTGACCGAACGAAACGCAACAATGCAAACACTGTTACTTCACGTCGGTGTTTCTGTGGGTCGTGTGGTAGTACCCCGGGCGACCTGTTTATGCCGAAACCAGTAATAGCTTTAGCTTGGCTCTACCACCTACAAAACGGTTTCTGGTAAGAGTTATTGTTTTACAAACCGTAACGATGATGTCTCAGTTGACAACGTACTTGGACATTGCTTCAAGAGACCTAAGTTCGAATCCTACCAATTGAATTGAAGTTTTCGATGAAAGATAACATGACCAAGATAACCTTAGTGATATGACTTTTTCTAAATCTGTCGCCCGCCAGTTACCAGCCTTAAATTTCGAGAAAAATATAGTTAGAAGGCTTACCCAAAAAATGGACGCTTAATTCTGGTACTAAAAACCGTTACAAACTACTTAATTTATTTGATTAATATTTATTGTCGTTGTTATGATGACATGAGTATTGTGACCAAATTTCATAATACAATAGGTAGAAAAAAGAGCTTTCATTTATGAACCTACGATCGAGGGCAATTCTTTGCCTCCTATGGCATAAAAAAAATCTAAACTGATTTCTGTAAATTGCGACAGTATTATGGCCATATTTTAGGACCCGATCAAAGGATTCTACATCGAATTTTTTCAGTTATATCATCATTAATGATTATTGTCAAAGTAATGTCGAATACAGTAATGGAACGACTTTATCATAGAATTATTCCTTTAAAGTTGAACTGGTATCTGCTATCATTATTGTATCTGCAAAGTATTTTCTTCTATTATTATCCTCAGATAAAAAACAAAATATTCTGTGTTTTTTTACAGATCGCTCCACAAAGGAAACCGTCAAACCGGTCGCAATACATATATAGAAGTTTAAATATGAATTATAATAATAAAAATAAATTGTATTGTTATAGAATAAATAACACCAAAAAATATTATAAAATTATTGAATATAGTTTATAGAACGAAAATGTATAGTGACGATGTTGATACCGACAGAATCATTTTAATAAGTAATTAAATTAATGTTTATTCATAAAGCACAGATTAACTTAAGAAAACAGGTTCCTAATCAGAGTCGTTTATGGGGGGTCAAAAATGTATGTGTCAATTTCTTTCATATCATAAATTGAGATTAAGTTATTAAACAAAAAAAAAATACACACTTATCTATAAATAATAAAGACTGTCCGCGACTTCGTCTGCATTTAATTACAACGTTAAACGTTCTAACATTAAAATATAGTTTAGTGCCATCTAATAGCGAGTTTATAGCAAACAGATGGCATAAAAAGCTTCGCTTTGAGATAATATTTATTTGTACATTTTCATTATTGTTGATCAAACAGTTTTGAAGGTTATCGATCTCTTACAAATTAAAATCCATTTTCATCCATTGTCATATAAAGCAAACCATGTTTTCACCACTTTTAATTCACACTGTTAAATCAAAGATGAATTACAATGTCCTGAGCTCTAGTAATTTATTTGTAAAATTGTACCCCTTTCTTAACATTCTGATTACGTACCCGATTGGCTACACGATATTGTGGCAATTTGTAATTTGTGCTTTAAGAGAACACGCAATATTAAACCTAAGTATGACTAAACTGAACAGTTCTATGATCCTATCAACTGTTGAAAACTTTGACTCTTATGTCATTCTCTGACATAAGTATTTACACAGTGGAACTCGTTTACTTACTGAACGAATGGCCGATCGACTATATTCTAGAGTTTTCTGGAATTTTCTAATCAATTCGTTATGCAGTCGATACGTCCCAGTACTTCGCGTGTTATGACGTATTTTCGCGTGAGTTGATAAGGATAATATAGCGCCCTAAGACGAAATTTCTTTTATGCGCAACCCTAAATCTGTGACGTCACCGTATCCAACGTATGACGTCAACAATTCGTATAAAATTACTTTTTAAACTCAATTGATTTTTCTTTTTGTGAGTTACGGTATGCGAATTTTTAATACAGCCGATTTTTAATTGTCATTAGTAAAGATTAAGTTCAAAGTCATTCTAAACGAATTCGACTGTATGTTTTTTTTTTCTATTTTTGTCTACCTCAGACAGCGTCCTTATGCTTCTACTGATATTTATGAACTTTTATATATATTTATATATATATATATATATATATATATGAATTAAATATAAATGAACATATGCATAAATACGGAGTGTAAAGTAACTCTTTATTTTCTGTCTCCATTCAAACGGTGTGTCGTAAAATTTTAGTTTTTTTTTTTTGTGAAAAAAAATTAGTAATTATTCTCATCAATCTTTTCGACCGCTCTGAATATAGCCGTAAATTGCTTATAATGCAGTCAAGAATTTAATAAAGAACACAGTTAAAATATTATTTTAAGAATCTAAGATTGGCATAGGCTCATTTTTAGGTTATGTAAATTATCTCAATGTTATACATATATTAATACAATACGTACTTATGTTACCTAAATTTGTATTCTGCAAAACTATATATTCATAGCGGTCAAAAAATATGATCAAAGTACTCGTCATACATTGTTCATCGTACATCGTCATATATCGTCGTACATCGTTACATTGATGTAACTTATAATGAAATTAAATATTTTATTTATACAATACCTTAATTCTTCCATCAATAGTAGATGTATAAAGTTTTTTTTTTTAATTAATCTATAAATATTTATAGTCGAAATTCCTCAAAAACAATCTACCACGATTCAATGAGCTATCTTAAGTACGTAGGATTGTCATTTGTATTTTTAGTCTAGATTGTGCTGTACATTTGCCAGATTTCTTATTAGTATGTTACTATCTATTTGTGATTGTTAGTTACTCCGGTCCAATATGTCATTTCGTACTTATCTATGCAAATCAGATGATAAATTGAGGCTCTATACAAATTAAAAACCAGTGAAATAAAACGAGAAAATGTGGTAAATATTATTTGAAATTGCAGTGGACACCGCACAAATTGTGGTGAGGTCGAAACCCATGCAGGGCAATTGTATTATCCGGAATTTATTTTTGCGCTATTGTATAGTGGTTTTATACAAGGTGCTTAATGCGAGATCTGTCTTTAAAAGAACGTCCAAATCAATCCCTAATATTCGGTATTACCGATATCATTAATTACCATTGTTGGAATGAAATTCCTTAACACGGCTTGCGATGGTTGAATAATATAAATAGTCAAGTAGTTGTAAAAAGTATTATTCCGTACGTAACGAAGATAGACAAATATAAACGATCCAAATATTTATGTCGAATTACATTCGGGGTTGAAGAAAAAGCGAAAGGAATTTTATTTTGGCGATGATCCCTGTATTCGTACAGGTTTTTTTTTAGTTAATGCTTAATCATCATTGCACTTATAATTTACTAAGGCTTACTATTTTTTTCGAAAACTTTACCATTCTGAAATAGCCAAAAAGCCATAGCCTAACGAGTCTTCAAGTATCATCTTCTGAAAAGCCAAACTCTTATGAGGCTTCGAGTAGTTTCCTCAAATTTAGTTTACCAGCCTAAGAAGTACAATATTAATTCTAATATTTAAGAATAACATTACTTTATTTGTAAAAATGAGATCTAACAAAAAAAACTGCAAAGTTTTATCAAATTTAATATTCTATAGAAACATCTTCATTGTTTTCAATACACATTTGATTTTAATAAAAGATAGAGCCTACATTTATAATTTGATTTTCTATGTAATATAAATAATAATTAAATAATAGGAAATGGTTCACACGAAAGAACTAATGAGAAGACATACGACAATACATGTATTAGTGCTCACGATGTATATATATTGTTGTCAGGAACTATATAAATATATATTGTACTGAGATTTTAAATAATATCGTAATGTATTGTTAGAATAAATTGTATAAATAATGGGTAATTTAAATGACCTGTTTTTGCATTGAAATTAATAGAAAGATTTCGATGTTTTACCATTTTCCAATTTGTTTAGATTTAATAGAATATAAAATACAGTTAGTTACCTTATTGTTAATTATATTTTAATTATTATATAACAATTGCTATTCCAAATAAAAATTCAAATTTCGGAATAAATATTGCTTCCTGGATTTTAAACATAAAGTTTGACATATCACAGAAATTATTCAATTAGATTGTATTATAACGAAATAAACTATTATCATTAAAATATTTATTGTGTACATTATATTAGATTTTTATTAGATTTTGAATTGCTAACAACAAGAATAAAGTTTTATTTGACTTGGAATTCGTTTTTATTAATTAGTGTAAATGAAATATCAGATTACTACGCTAATTAATGTCCTTTTCTAAAGTAAATCATAACAGAAGTATTTAATAATTTTAAGTATTTAGTAATTATTGTTTAAAAAATTAATTGACGACATGAAACAGAAGAGTATTTAGTTATTTATTTTTCCAATGTCACACACGAAATGAAGGCAGCTGAAGAAAGTTGAGCAAAAACAAACGTTTTGCTCAATTCAATTTTCTAGTGAATACATATTAAAATGAGATTTGTGATGTATTCGTAGTTCATTAGTTTCGTTTACAAATAAAATATCTAAATACATCTGAAACTAACATAGTTACGTTTTTGTCTTCAGAAATTTAATTTAGTAAGAATCATCACAATGTGTTCAATAAACCAAATAACTTAGTGCAAAAGTTAACATACTTTTTAATATTGCAATAAAAACAAAATATTTTCATTAAGTTCAAAAAATTTAAAATAAAATCCTTTGGTGCTGATAATGGCGAAACCTTTTTTTCACTATTTTTTATATAACAAGTAACTTTAACTGTGGAACTTAATTTTTTATCTTTAAAGAATAGAATACTATTTAGGGACACGATATCTTGAAAATTACGATGAAATTAAACTAATACTCACATACAACATATAATGAAAATAATGATAATTAGGGGAATTTACTAAACAAAAATTAGATGCTTCGAGATCAATAATGTTGAATTCCACGTTGGAATCATTATCATGTTATTGATTAAACCTGATAAAAAATCCCATGTCTATCAAAATTACCTTTTACGATAAGTATTTTATCCCGAGTATACTAAGCCTACATAAATAAATCTGATTCATTTATACATATTGCAATATTAAGAATTGGTTTATGTCCTCGGTTTTACTTCATCTGTATTATATAGACATATACAATAAAAATAAATTTGTGATAACATAATAAAATCGTTTAATTGCTTTGTAAACCTCTCTATACCCTTATTCTATTTGTTTTATAGTTCTCAAATAAATATAAATGTATTTATTGCCTTTTTTATGTGATACATGAACATAATTAAAACCTTAATGCCGCGTAGGCGAGTCACTATACGTGGAAAGAGTTAGTATGAAACGATATTGACAAACTTGACTTTATGATTGTTAAAGAAGCATAAATATAATAAGTTAGGATCACCCTTAACTTCATTGTCTATGACACCATTCACTTGACATTGGCAAAATTGTGTCAACACACATGTTGCCATTTTAAGAAGAAAAACATATTTCAAATCTTGTCTTATTCCACTTTGCAATCTAATCTAAATCTAATATTATATTAATCTAATATCTACATACTTATAATATGAATGTTTTTGTAAAAAAAATGTTGCAGGTGTGTAGAAATGAGTAATAAAATACATTTCATGCAAAGTAGCGTTCACTATAAAATTTAATTATGGATTTTCGCAAAGTAACGCGTTCTTCAATCAAATATGAAGTATGTATTTTCTTCGTTCAAATTACTATATAAGACCTTACTTTTTTTTCTTTTTTCAATAATATGTTTACTTATTAATCATTTTATTTATATACTAACAGGCCCGGCGCTCGTTGTTCCGCAATGATAATAAAAAAACCTTGACAAATTATATACCTTCGTCATGAATCACTTTATTTACTGGTGAAAACCGCATGAGTTTCCGTTCACGCGTACAGACAGACAGACGTGGCAGAATACTTTGTTTTATAATATATAATGATTATTTGTATGCTACACAAAATTTAAAACGTATAAATGGTAAAGGTAATAAACGGTTAAAGCCTAAATGATTGTTTTCATTGTTTCTAATATAACATCTATAATACATATATATATATTATATATATATATATATATAATATATATATAATAAACACGTAATTCATTATTCATTAAAAAATATTTGAATGTAAATCGCCTAATATATCCGTACCCTTATAATCATGGAGATATAAAATTTAACTCTTTTCTCGTTTCGCTAAAGTATAAAATTGCTCAATTTATTTTTAAATGTTGGATAGATTGATTCCACACGGCGCGGTGTCGTGTCTGCACTTGTTAAAATGAAAAAAAATTCCAATAAGGGAAATGAAATGCAAATATCGGAGCAGTGAACCGTGGAGAAATGAATAAAAGCTTTAAGATTTAGAAGGGTATTAGCTGTGCGGCTGATGTGATTTTCCATCGGCGAGATATCAAGAGCCATCTAACTTTGAACACCTTTAGGGAATGAAATTTTAATAATCCTTTCTTAGTGCTTCACTACGTTATATAATCCTGTTAAAAATATCATATTTTTGAAACTACAGATTTAAGCTGTGCATCGATTGCTAGTCAAAAGATATATAGATATCTCAATTAAAAAATTACCCGTCATAGCATCTCTGTTTTCCAAGACAA
The DNA here is from genome assembly GCA_014332785.1 of Antheraea mylitta. Taxonomy (NCBI): domain Eukaryota; kingdom Metazoa; phylum Arthropoda; class Insecta; order Lepidoptera; family Saturniidae; genus Antheraea; species Antheraea mylitta. Next base: position 2,038,928 of record JACEII010000030.1, read on the forward strand.
TGCCTAGACAATTAATTGTGAAGTATATTGATTATTTATTAAACTTAAGAAGGTTTATAATGATTTGACCAGGCTAATATCTTTTCCTCGATATTCAGTCTACGACCTTTAAACAATCATAAAGAATTGTTTCAATAGCCCTACAATGAAATTGTTCTAGTGACTCTGTATATATCTATCAATCGAATACCTTTAAACGAGCAATTCTTGTATATATTTAAGAAGTCGGAAACGGCGTCATCTATTTCCGTGAAACCTAGTATGTAGGTAGTTTCGGGGACAATAAATCGATCTAGCTAGATTTCATTTATAGAAAACTTTTTTGATTGGGTTTTCGAGAAATAACAAAATATAGCTTGAATATAAAGGTAAATTTGTTGTCAAAACAAAAATAGCTCAGATTGAAATCGATTGCTTCGAAAATCCGTGTAACCCCAGTGCGAATCCAAGTGACAGCAGAAAAGATAATATATATTTGTTTAATTTTTTTTTTTTGTAAAAGAAATGTTAATTTTATAAGGCAAATTCAACAGTTTATTTTAATTTAAAAATGTTTTTCAAATAACCGAGCTACGCTCGGTCGCCCAGGTATTTTCAATTTAAGAGTCAAGGTTCGATGATGCTCGATGTTGGATGATATTGTTTAATGTGATTCCCCAGGATTGACAATTGAAAGTTTTGAAAACTTTTTCCCTTACTCAGGATCGAAAAGAAGCAAAGTCCCTGATGGATAGAATGTGTGGCAACTCAAATAATATCTAGAATGTTATCAGGCAGACCGGATAGATGACTTTTTTTAAGACGACAGGATTGAAGATCTAGAAAGGTTGTCTAAGGTTATGATATAACTGACTTTGAAGCGTACTTCACTGTAGTCAATGAAATACATTGATAAAAATTATGTTTGATATGCAATTAAAAGGTAGTAGCTGACTGAGAATGAGAATATTTTAGTATTACTATACGTTATTGAACATGCGTTAAATGTAAAAAATATGTGTAAAATGCATCTAGACCAGCACTCAAACACGATTTAATTAGTTTAAATCAGCTTTTATATATCAGTACCAGCAAGTCATATTATTAATTTTCGGCTCTTAATTTCATTTTCATACTCAGATTATAAATTTAGCCAACGGCACGTGTGCCATACTTATTTCAAATATTACTATAGCGTTATGTAAACAATGTCTATAATAAATATGCGACCTTGTTAAATTATTACCCTATAAAAGATGAAAGAATTTAGACGCTTCGCAGTTATGCACAGACGAAAATGTTTGCATAATTTAAACAATCTTAGCAGACTGTGTGCTTACGTGATTTTATTACCCGATTAGGCCTCCCACGGCAGCGGCTCAAGCCTAGGTTCGATCCCTCGGTAGGGAGCCCTTGAGAGCGTTGCTTGCGCGATACGGTGACACACAAATATACATCACTGCTACAATACTACACTATCACCCCCACACACGTACACGTCTACACGCTTACACATGAAAGTGGAAGGGTTTACTTTTTTCACTTATCGAACTGAAAAGCTCTCAATTTTCCCATAATAAATATATGGAGGAATTGTTGAGGCGTGTATGCTTGGTACACATATACGTTTCAACAACTCATACATATATGAATAGTTAGCTAGATTAGCTAAGATAGGTCGCAATTTTGCATGCAACAGGCAACAGCCAAGCCGAGTTGTGGCGTGCACCCTTGAGCTGGTTGCCAAAATAAAATCGGCTGAGTGCCTTAAGCGCTTGCCTTAGTAGTCCGGTGAAGCTGTTAAGACCTTGCTGGGTCAATAGCGTAGTCATTTCGAAAAAAAAAGCGTTTTTTCACAAAAGGGTAAAGTTATTAAAAAGTGTGTGCACATACACAAGTTAATGACTTCGATTGTATGTGTAGAATGTACATATAGGTACCTAAAACATGCTGTATATCCTATACTAACATAAGCCAAGTTTAATAACAAAGAAATGGATGTAATATTTAAATAAAATAAAATATTACCTACTATTATTATCTATTTATTCTCCCATTACCCATAATCTATGTTATAAGAGAATTTATTTGACGAAATCTTTAAAACTTTAACTTGAAATAGTTATATTAAAACATTATAACCTGGTAAGCTTATCTCGTGAGAAAAAGTTACATAATCTTTTATCTGGTTTAATTATGATGTATTTTTATGTAACTTTGTAATTATTACTAAACCCCGTAATCCTTGAAGTTGTCTGTTATCATCATTACTTAGGCCTAATAGAAAAGCATAATAAAAATATATGGTCGCAGTTTGTCTTCTATTGTGTTCAAATAGCCAAATGTCAGAGATCTATGTGAGGCCTGTTCTCTTACAGATCTCCATCAGTATTTACAGCTCTTGTAGGCGTTATTTAGAAGTAATGCGAGCACAAAACGAAGTAATCTTAGAACCCAGTTGCATGTAATGAGCGTATGTAATGCCGAACCCAACCCTACGCAAGGCAATTTTCCTCTGCTCTGGTTGGTTATCTGACGTAACGAATCATAAAATACGTGTACCTTTAGATAATTTCAAATAAGACTCCATATTAAGTTCTAATAAAACAAATTACATTAAATGGTGATTTAGCAAAACACTCTTTAAGCAAAGCATTATTATTGTAATTATGACAAATAGAAGCAACTAGTTCGCTTCTGGCAAACACATTAACATGGTGTCTTCGCTATAACATTACAATTAATTACATTGTATGTAAAATACGATGTATCAATCTATTCGTTATAATATGTAGGTATATTATTTATATTCTTATCGATTCTACGTCTTGCTCGTGCACTTGGATCATTTTTTTTTACGTTTTTAGATTCAATTTAGGTATAGCATACAACAGAGTCATTAGATTAAATGCGTTCCTTATCTTTAAAAATAAAGACAAAAACGTAACATATTTTATTGAAAACCAATTATTATCCAAAAAGATTGCAATTATTAATTACAATAGATCAAATAATCAACATCTAAATCAGCGTATATGTGTGTTTCAAATTGGTTTTAAATGTTAATACAAAGTACTGAGGCAACACGCGTGTCCGCAACGCGAACAAGCTCTTTTTGAAATGTTATTTAATGATGCTCTAGATGTATTACCTCTAACAGAATATTTTCTTACAGATTTTTTATTTTTCTTTACAGTCCTTTTAACGATAATTCTTCTGGAAATATTTCGCAACTTTAATTTAGCATCGCTCTTACATTTTCTCGGCAAACTTAGACGCAGGCTTTGCGTTAAAGCAAGTGCTTCCCGAGGCTTACGCATTTTCTTCTTTGCTAAATTTTTGCTAGTGGTAGCTGACAGTTCTTTATAAGCTTTGTTGTCCTGTTTAACAATATTTTGGTTTGAAAGTTGGACTTCAAAAGGCTTTTGTTCAACAACACCTATCGGTACTCGTGTCGAATCGTCTACCTCATGGGTAACTTGAGTATTATTTTCGACAAGTTCAGCAATTTGTGAATGTATTTCGTCATCATTTAATTCAATGTCTACTGAGAAATCTGCTTCAGCGTCTTGAAATTCCATTTTAGATAACCGTGTATAATTATTATCAAATTCTCAAACCTGATATAAAGAATTATAAACAGCGTTTGAAATTATCTGTCAAATTCGTAACATTACAATTTACTATTTATGATAAGATGCCTTTACTATTTCATTGAAAATAAGGTTTTATAGGAAATATATTCAAAGCTACGGAGTATTTGTATTACCTTGGAGCTGGATGGCGTTGCTAATAAGATCTACTTTGAAATATCAGTTACTTGTAAAAAATTTACTAATGGGAAAGACACGAAACAAATTACAATGCGCATCAATCACATGCTAATTAATGTCTACAATTAACAAAGTTTTTAATCCAATCAAAACATTACCCAGGCATTAAATGATGATAATATGGAAGCAAATCAAATAGTTTCGAACTGCCATTTAAAGTGCATCTACCGTAATACACCTATTGGTACATGGGTTATAGCTGGTTCGGTTGACATTACAAAACTCCTACAACCATGCCATAGTTTCGTCACTATGTTTTCCTTCACCAAGAATCGAGCTCTATGTAGGTTTCGAACCTGCGTCAATCAAAGCAGTATGTAATCACCTAAAAGTGAGCTAACATCACTTAAACATACTTTATTATAAATCTGATAAATCCAATATATAAATTATTTACACATATTTACAGATTATACAAACATAGCGACTATCTTTTCTTTCTATGCTATTTTTGGGTTTTCCTTCACTTCTATATCCAGACACTAGACTATATAGAGATAGTTCAGACTCAGTCATCATCAAGTTTAAAAGATCGAGGGATATATACGAAGATTGTAAACAAAGTATTAAATGTTCTATAATCTCTTCGAACTAAATGAGGCATTCTTGATTTTCTTTCTGTTGCTTTTCAGTATCCGCCATCAGTAATACTATAAGTGGATTTGTTGAATATGGAGCAAGTCTCACCAAGGTTGTCCTTCATTGTTGACATCTAATTGCAGAATTATATCATTATACATGCAGTTTGTTTTCATTTCAACCGTTTCACATATATCTGTTGAATGAGTTCTGCTGCTAAAACATTCGGGTGATTATTGAGCCTGTTTTGGTACTTTAATGCAGTCCTATGAATCTCTTCTCGAATGGTAGCCATATGAAGGTTTTCATGGATCTTCTTGTTAGTGGATTCTTGAAATTAATGTAGAAAATTTTAATTTTTTTTCTATTTTATTATTCTATCATATATTACAGTTATGGCGCAAAACAAACTATTGTACTAAAGCAAGCTTTCGGTGAGATTTTAGAAAGTTTTGTTTATTGAAATGGGGTACAGAGAAATCATAACACGCACAATTAAAAAAATATTAAACTTTATTGAATATTAAGTTAAAACTTAACAACTAAACGTAAACATATACTATTAATTAGGTTGAAATAAAAGACACATTTATATATTTATTTACACATTGAAATGTATTATTACGTAAACATGCAGCAATTTATAAGCAGTTTATTAAGCGTAGAAGAAATCGTGGTCGACTTCAAATTGACCGCGCGCTGACAGCTCTGCCGCTATGTTCGATGGAATCTTGTCTGAAAATTTATATTATTTTCTATATTATATAGAATGATATAACTAAGAAGCTGTAGATACGTCATAAGCGCTTCGATAACGTCTTGTTAAAACTTGGCTATCTAGCTTATTTTTGACGGTTGCCACGTCCATCTGCCCGTATCTAAGTAACATATAACCATTTCTTTCTCACCACTGATAATGAGAATATGCCATCTTACTTCCACATTTTATCTAAGACAGTGTGACGTTACAATATTACTTTACGTATGTGTGCGTTATCGTGCCATTTATTTTGTCAAAATATCATGTAGATAACCTATCTAGAGCTTGTTAGTTATAATATCATTAATTTTATAGGCATTTGATTTCACATTAGGCTCAGTAAGTAGCACTATTAACAGTTTTTATTGTTAGATTTTACAACAAACGCATTGTCCATAGGCATATTACTGATTTGCCGGACTGTGGGGTGTAAGGGGTGTCAAATAACATCATAAGACTTGAGACACCCAAGCCAACCTCACCTGCACGTGGTGCACCCTGCTGAATAACGAACGAGGCAATGGCGAAAGCGGGGTGGTAGGGCTTTACAGCCCGACTGGGTCGCAACCACCATGTATATGGTGAAAAAGCCCGTAATAGTGATTCGCTTCTGCGGGTCGCGTTTCGGGATCAGCCTGTGCATATCCAGCTTTTTGCAGGCCGGCATGATAGTGACGACCGGCGATGGATAGTGTGTCAATCGGTGGTCGCTATTATTTTTGGATTGCACTGTGCTTACCATCAGGCATAGTGCAGTCATTTTGCCGTGCTACAATAAAAAAAAAAACTGTATTTTGAGTGTCAATTTCAGTAATCACTTGACGCAACAGAAGCCTCTAACTACTCACTATGGAAGTTCACAAAGACATATAACAGACCTCAGATAACAAAACCACCTATAAAGTCTAATAATCAATGGACTCGTACTGCGCAAGAAAAAGCTGATACATTTGCTACACATCTGTATATAGTGTTTACTCCACATGCTATTGACTTCTGTGAGCCAGAAAATGAAACGAAATGTATTTTAAAACATGACTTTCAACTATCTCTACCGCCAAAACCAGTAACACCTCGCGAAATATGTAAGATAATACGAGAGCTGAAAGATAAAAAAGCTCCAGGTTTCGATCTTATAACTAAAGAAGTACTTATCCATCTACCAAACAAAGCAATCGTTTTCCTCACAGCCCTATTTAATGGATGCCTCAGAGTCCAATATTTTCCCATGCTTTGGAAAGTATCACAAATCCTAATGATACGTAAACCAGGAAAACCAGCCAATGAAATCCCATCATACAGACCTATAAGTTTGCTTCCGATCCTCTCTCTCTTTCGAAAAGGTGTTATTACGTAGAATATTACCACTATTAATAGAAAATAATGTCATACCCAACCACCAGTTCGGCTTCCGTAAGCATCACTCCACAGTGGAGCAGGTGCATATAGTATATATAATAAAATTAGAAATACCCTAGAAAACAAAGAATACTGTTCTTCTGTATTTCTTGATATAGAATAGGCCTTTGATAAAGTCTGGCATGATGGATTACTCTCGAAGGTTAAGAATAACTTACCACACAGTTACTATTTATTACTGCATTCTTACCTTACAGATAGCTTGTTTCAGGTGAGAGAGGCTGATGTGACCTCGGTATTTCACGAAATTAAGGCGGGAGTACCCCAAGGATCAGTGTTGGGGCCTATCCTTTATTTACTTTATACCTCAGAACTTCCACAAATTGAAAATGTCACTATCGCTACGTTCGCAGATGATACAGTTATCTTGACTAGTAACAAGAACCCTATAATAGCTACAGAAACGCTTCAAAAAAGTCTCGATGAAGTGAGTGCATGGCTACATAAATGGAAAATCAGAGCAAGTTCAACCAAATCTGTACAAGTCACATTTACCCTAAATAAAGGAGACTGTCCAGCAGTAACATTAGAAAACGTATTACTCCCACACAAAAATAATGTCAAATACCTTGGTATGAACCTAGACCGAAGATTGACTGGGCAAAAACATATTAAGAGAAAAAGAGAGGAACTCAATATTCATTACACTTTGGCTTACTACATTGGCTTGTGGGGCGCAACAGTAAGCTCTCAACCGATAACAAGCTCTTGATCTACAAGTCAATCCTAAAACCCGTGTGAATGTATGGAATACAACTTAGAGGAAGCACTAGCAAATCCAACATCATGGTACTACAACGCATGCAAAATATTATACTCAGAACTATATCTATGACACCCTGGTTCATCACCAACAGCGAGATCCATGAACACCTTCATATAGCCACAATCCAAGAAGGATTCATAGGACTGCACTTAAGTACCATAAAAGGCTGAATAACCACCCGAATGTTCTAGCAGCTGAACTCATTCAACAGAAATATGTGAAACGGTTGAAGCGAAAAGAAATATACCAACTACATGTAAGATGATATAACCCTGGAAGTAGATGTCCTCAGTGGATGACACACTTGACCAGACATACTCCAACATTCAACAAATCCGCTTATAGTATTACTGATTGCGGATACAGATAAACAACAAAAAAAATTCCAGTAGGTTTTGAGGTCGAAAGAGTATTATAGAGTGGAATATGCAAACGATCGTGATGTCTGAAATTGACATCTTTCTCTGTACATCCACGCAAAACAATTGTAACGTTAATTTATTTAAAATATATATGAATATGTAATAAATTTAAACCCGATCGATATTCTTTCCGGTTCTTCTCGATGACCGGGTTGTTTTCCGAACCGGTGGTAGTTTTACGTTCAAAAGCGCCTTATGAGGGCTAAAATTGAATAAAATATTTTTGATCCTGACTTAAATTAAGCACAGTCCCATCTGAAGTTAAATTTCGTTATGTTCTAAGATGGTAAACGCTCTAAACCTAGACGGGATTGACTCTCAAATGTAGTTGCAGGAACACACCAACATATGTTTGGCGAAAGAGTTGATGGTAGTATATGAGAATCACAAAAAGCCCTAATACACTGCTATGGTTTTATAAGATGTTTTACGGAAGGAAAGCTATTTTCTATACAACTGCCGGGCATGTGATATTTAGAGATGAGATTGGTCATGTCCAGTTTTTAGGACAAACAATTTTTTTTTATAAGCGCCGATTATTTTTTTCTTATCTGTAAAAAACTATTATCTGACATTACAAACAGACAGTTCAATTTAAGTTATCATTTGTCGAAATTCGTCACAAAAAAAAAATGATTTTTTAATAATCTGAATTTCACCAATAGCCACAAAACAAAAAAAAATGAAGAACATCGGCTGAGAAACAGAGGAGGTAGACACTTTATCATTTACCGACTGTCTATTTAATTTCTTCTGTAACTGTTGAACCGATTTTGATTAAATTTTGTGTGCGTGTTGCAGTGGATCTGAGAATGATTTGGATTCACCAATTGGACCCGGTAGGTGGCGCTGCGGTGGGTATTTAGGATTTTTTTTTATTATCAAAGCAGAACAACGTCCACCAGGCCCGCTAGTAGATATATAAATTAGTCCTTACCATTGCACCTATAGACCAAGTTGGACCAAATAATCCTCTCTTGGGAGAAGCAGAAGACTCCGAGGCGTCCACCTTGTAGTGTCGAGTCAAACACGTTGCCGGAGTCTGCGACCAGACGCTTGTCCTCGTAGATCTTCAGCCTGATCAGACCGATCTTCGGCCGATGGAGCAGCCTCCAACGGTATGCAGTCTTCTCGCGCCAACCCACATTACGTGAATCCTTCCACAACAGAGTAACCTGGTGGAGACACAAGACAATATACTGCTACCGTAAATGAGAGATCAAACACACAAACATACAAACCTACATGAAGTATTAACAAAAATACAAATATAGAATATACTCGTACATATTAGGGTAGACCTAATATAATTTTTCTTTCTTGAAATGATCGTTAAATTTTGTCAATTCCCTGACACTCCACCTCACCAAAACAAAAAGTATGTCAAAATTCGAGCTCTTGATAATAGGTATTTACCTATGAAATTACTGTTCTGCAGTAGTGGCCATTTCAAATCAAAATAATTTTTGTTTGCCTAAGAATTCTAATTTCAAATTAATTTTATTTAGAAATATGGAATTCTTTTTCCAAAGGTTGTCATTTGTTTATTGATTAGTGTTACATTTTCATCGCATTTCAATATTAATTGTCATCATAGATACGTTAAAAATTCGAGTAATTATGGAATATGAGTACCGTCGTGACAGCAACGCAGCACAAGCGGCACGCAACATCAACAATGTTTACAGAGCTAACACTACAAAACAACGCACCACCTATTATTGGTTTACTCGCTTCCGTTCTGGGTATTTCGATCTGAAAAATGAACCTCATGGTCGTCCGAAGACTTTGGACGACAATGACGGATTAAAGGCGATTCTGGAAGCTGATGATACACAATCTACGGCTGAATTAGCAACAGCTTTCGACGTTAGCGTCAAAATAATATTGGTCCATTTGCGTCAAATTGGCAAGGTAAAAAAGCTTGACAAATGGGTGCCCCACGAACTCAATGATCGCTAGCGCGAAGTACGCGTCGAGATGTGCCTTGCATTGCTCAACAGACACACAAATGAAGAAATTTTGAACCGCATTGTTACCTGCGATGAAAAATGGATTCTGTTTGATTACCGCAAGTGCTCAGCAAGTTGGTTGGATCCTGGTTCAGCAGCTAAACAATGCCGTAAGCGAAAACTTACCCCTAGAAAAGGGATGGTCACTGTTTGGTGGTCTAGCGCCGGTGTGATTCATCACAGCTTCTTACCAAACGGGGTGAGCATTACTGCAGATGTGTACTGTGATGAACTGAACACAATGATGGAAAAGCTGGTACATCTCCAACAAGCATTGGTCAATCGCTCGTCTCCGCTGCTCCAGCACAACAACGCGCGACCTCATACTGCACAGCAGACGGTATCCAAGTTGCAAGAACTGGGGTTGGAAGTTCTCCGTCATCCGCCCTACTCACCAGACCTTGCGCCTACAGACTACTACTTTTTCCGGAATTTGGATAACTCCTTGGCGGGAAAAAATTCAATACCCGAGAGGCAGTATAAAATGCCTTTGAAGAATTTGTTGCCTCCCGTCCAGCTGAGTTCTTTAAGAAGGGCATCAATAAACTACCACTACGTTGGCAAAGATGCATTAATTGCATGGGTGATTACTTCGATTAATACAAATAAAAAATACATGAAAAAAATTCGTTTACATTTTTTCATACAAAACGGCAATTTCATAGACCCCTAATATTTAGAAGTCGCGAGTCGAATTCTTCTATTTCTCGTATTATAGTTAACAAAACGTCTTTTTTATCTTGGATTGTGTATACTCGGACTCTTATTTATTATTATCGGTATCTACGGAATATATACGGTATAATCGGTATATACGGATTATCGTTGTAAAAAAACCAACTTATTTGAATTTGAAAATCAAAATCAAAAATACTTTATTCAATTTAGGCCCCAATAAGACGCTTATGAATGTCAAAAATTACCACCGGTTCGAAAAACAACCCAGCCATCGAGAAGAACCGGCAAGAAACTCGATCGGGTACATTTTTTTTACATATATTTCCAATACATCATACAATAGCTTTTCGTGGATGCACAGAGAGTAGTCAATTCCAGACATCACTATCGTTTACATACTGATCCCCTCTATAATATCCTTTTGACGCTAAAACCGGCCTGACGTGACGCTTAAATTTACAGTCCGGCAAATCCGTAATATGTTTTGGGATTTTATGTTTTGGGAATTATTTGGAGAAAGGGACTTTTGAACAAAGTTCCTTAGCGCGGCCAGTGGTAAGAATTGACAGATCATAGAAACATCACGTAAGGAAGAAGGATTTTGCCCTTCCATGCGTCTTTTGTTCTCTCTCTCTCTCTTTCTCTTTCTTATGTGTATGTGCGAGTATCACAATTCGAACTGAATGAATGTTTGAATGACGAATGTCTTTGTTTCATTAAAAGCAATTCACTCTATAAAAAGTTATTGAAAATTAATAGTCCGGTGAAGCTGTTAAGACCTTGCTAGGTCAATAACGTAGTCAGTTCGAAAAAATTGGTTGCCTGTAAAGTCGGTATACGGGCGAAAGTTTTACGTGACAACGACTTTGAGTGGTAAAATAATTTTAATGTGAATATTCATTCGTATAGTAGTCTCTCTCGCTCTTAGGCGGGCTAACCATGCCCGAGTGGAAGGGACGCGTGCCTCTCACTCGCTCTCATTGTTAGCGCATAACGTGAGCGGAGCGTAACGCAGTTTCTTGAAGTGTCACCCGGCAAACCAATTTATAAGACGTTGTCACGTCAAAAAAAATTGTAAATTGAATGACAACGCGACTTACGTAGGAGAGATAAGTAGATGGACTTATTACATTCAGATGATTTTATTAATACTGTTTTTTTTTTTTAAATAAGCTTCCTAGCGGACGAAGTCGCGGGCACATCTAATATTGTATAAGAATGAAAAGATAGTTTAATGAATAAATCAACGAATGATTGATAAGCGGATGAATAATGAAGGAATACTTGAACAGTGAGCTGGCGAATGAATGAATTACTCGGTATGTATTGTATATAAAAGAACGCTTCCTCGAATATTGTAAAAATGAAAGAATAGTTTCATGAATAAATCAACGAACGATTGATAAGCGAATAAATAATGAATGAATACTTGAACAGTGAGCTGGCGAATGAATGAATTACTCGATATGTATTGTATATAAAAGAACGCTTCCTCGCATGAATAAACGAATGACATTTTGTTGCACCTTTTTGGCTCTTATAATAGCGAGCAATTTTGTTTGTATAATTCATATGTTTCCAGGTTATGTCAGTTGATATGGATGTTACCTGATCTGGAGTCGATTCTGTGTTCCAGAGAGCGTTTCTCATAGTCTTTCCCGGTCCGGTCTTCGAGTTGACTAACTTCAACTGTATGCCTGGTTCAGCCACCGCACGGAACGGAGTAGTCTGCCAGTACGTTTGTCTGTTTTTCTTCCACATCACCACGTAGAAACGTTTATTGTTCTGGTATCTAATGTATATTTGATATTATTAGGGATAATCCTTACTAATCTTATATATAACTAGCGGGCCTGTTGAACATAATCCTGCCCTGAAAAGTCTTGACAAATTATATGCATTCCTTCCTGAATAATCACTTTATATACTGGGGAAAACCGTATGAAAATCCATTCATGTACATTTTGAGTTTATCACGAACAAACAGAGAGACGTGGCAGAGGACTTTGTTAATATATAATTATTCTTATGTCCATGTTAGGTATGTGACTGAACTCCTAAACGGCTCGACACATTTTGATTTTTTTTTGTGTGTGTTCAGATGGAGTCAATAATGGTTTTGATTCACATTTGGACGCGATAGCTGGCGCTGTTGTTGACTTTTATGATTTTTTTTATTATCAAGGAAGGATAACGGCCGCCGGACCCGGTAATGATACAATATAGTAATGAATTTTAACGCGCTGCTTGTCTCGAATAAACATTTGCACATCTACCTCATAGCTCGGGAAGTACATTTTTCTGGAGAAAATGTACCCTATGTCCTCTTTTGTACCCCTCACGACATTTATATAATTTTATGGTGATTAGTCAAGTATAGGAGTGAGAGCATAACAAACATTAAAACTTCACTTTCGTATCTATAATGTTAGTTAGAACGCGAATGTGAGCTTGTTTGTTTGTTACGCTTCTACGACTTGACAGCTGAAATCAACAACCATTCTTTTTACATGGGGAAATCCCTACGCATACCCACCTTAGCCGGCTAGCTGAGGGTGGGGTATGTCCGACTTGCACGGCCTAAAACCCCATGGTGCCTTCGCACACCTACAGGCCGGGGAGCAGGAGCTACCACTGACAATGCGTCTACTCCCCGCCAGGTGAAAGCCAACAACCAATTTCAACCTGACAATGGTAGTTAACCAAATGGGTCAAATACCAAATGGGCATTTAGATGAGCCTTTTTTATATTTAGTAGATTTTAACGTTTGACCATAATCTGGCCTGATGTTAAACCATGATGTCGTCCGAGATCGTAAACAGGCTAAACTTAGATGGATTGACTCAAGTTCAGCTGCCGCAACACACCCAAAAGATGCTTGGCGACAGCTTTTTAACTTGAGGGAGGTGTCTAGTTAGACAAACTTAGAAAAACCCTACCACAATGATTTCAATTTCAATGTCATTAAAATCTTGTAAGACATTTGTAACAAAAACTATTATATTAGAATGATTTACATAGTTATACATATCAGGTAAGACCAATGTTCTATTTATTAAAAGTTACTAAATATTTTCTGTTGTAATCTATTGCATTTTTACAAAAATACGTTTATCAAAACTGCACGTGTAAATTACAAGTTACAAGTGATCACTTATAATACAACTACTTTTTACCCTTATATCTTTGGTTTCATGGGATTTACATACTTATACCTATCAGGCACGATATATGTTCTGTTTATAAAAGATTACAAGTCCTGTATTAGAGACGTTTTCTCTTGTAAACTAGTGCATTTTTACAAAAATACGTTTATCAAAACTGGACGTGTAATTTACAAGTTACAAGTGATCACTTATAATACAACTACTTTTTACCCTTATATCTTTAATTTCATGGGATTTACATACTTATACCTATCAGGCACGATATATGCTCTGTTTATAAAAGATTACAAGTCCTGTATTAGAGACGTTTTCTCTTGTAAACTAGTGCATTTTTACAAAAATACGTTTATCAAAACTGCACGTGTAATTTACAAATCACAAGTGATCACTTATAATACAACTACTTTTTACCCTTATATCTTTGATTTCATGGGATTTACATACTTATACCTATCAGGCACGATATATGTTCTGTTTATAAAAGTTTACAAGTCGTGTATTAGAGACGGTTTCTCTTGTAAACTAGTGCATTTTTACAAAAAAACGTTTATCAAAACTGCACATGTAAATGACAAGCTACAAGTGATATCACTTGTCATACAACTGCTTTTTAACCGACTTCAATAAAGGAGGTTTTGTATTCAATCCGTATGTATTGTAATATTTTTCTCAAAACGAATTACTGATCCGATTTGAATGAGGTTTTCATTATACTTCTTTTCATTCATTATATTATAGTAGTAGTTATAAGTTACTTGTCAATCTTTAAAATTATATATTATTTACATATCCTAAATTAACAATACTCGCGAAATCCATAATTTACCCCGAAACGCGTTTTACCGGCAAATAGAAGTACAATACATTAAAATAATAATATAAGAATTGTTCATATAGGCAAGTTTTAGACAATGTTTAAATGAGTATAAACAGCGTCTGCCACTAAACAAGTGTAAGACACTCTTTTAAGAATAAACTTTTTTTAAGAAAGTCTTTAACGCATACTTAACTTCTAGCAATAAGATGGCACATGTTCAATAAACATGGCACTAGTTCGGTTAACACAACATTTGTAGATATCATTATAGAATAACTCTCCAGAATAAAATCAAAGATTAGATTAAAAGTCTTACCCAAATATGAAACCCACGTAATCATCATCGATCTGCGTGTCAACAAACAAGGTCCCTTCAAAGTCCACACCGTTGAAGTTCTCAAAGCCGACTGCGAGTCCGGGGTCAGAGTTGAGGGTCTGCAGAATCTCAGCCCCCTCGTTAGCTATCTCCCAGTTCGGGTCCTGCTGGGATTTACCCTCAGGGTCTAGACGTACTGTCATATAATTTCTGGGAAGGAGACAAGTCTTTGGATTTTTGGTATTGAAAATTGAACAATTACATCATAACATAGTATAAAACAAAATACTCTGCCACGTTTGTCTGTTCGCGATACACTCAAAAAGTACTGAACAGATTTTCAAGCGGTTTTCAACAGTAGATTAAGAGATTCCCAAGGAAGGTTTATGTATATATTCTCAAGGTTTTTTTTTTAATTATCAAGGCGGAACAACGGCCGCTATATTATACATATAAAAATAAAAATGAATGTATATAAGCCCATCACTTTAGAAGGGCTATTTAGCTATTCGAGTCACCATATTTCAAAATCAGAAAAAAAAACAACTTTAATCGTTCATATAACAGATTTCGTTTTTTATGTGAAACATAAGATTTAAACTTTCGTCGGCCACTCGTTTTACTAGTACACGCGGCACGCGCCGACGATCTAGCGCTCTTTGATAAATGCCGGCAAACACACTGCGCCTACGACTAATTGAATTTTTGTATTTCTTATTTAATAAAATAAATAAACAGTAATTATTTTGTGGAACAAATTTGTAATGCTTTATCTATTTATCATGCCATAGCTAATTCCTGTCATAACGTGTTCTTTTATGTATATAACTGGTATAAAACAATTTCGATAATCCACATCTGTCACGCGTCCCAAGACGGCTAATTTTTTTATCAGGTTTTTATATACGGAGAAGAAAGTTTAAATTTTGCCGTTTAAGGTTTTTTACACGTACACAATTTGAAGATCTTAAAAATAACATGGGGTATTAGAAAACGGCTAGAAGTGGATTTAGCTTAGTTTGAAATGTAACGATTAAATTGTTTTATTGACGCGTTTTTAATTATCTGGTTGTATGTTTGAAAAACCGTAGGGAAATGTGAAACAAGTTTGGGTTCGAAAATCTCTATTTGCTTAAAAAAATGCTTAAAAATGAAATATAAATATAAAAATTTCCAATGATTAGGTGTAAAAGTATACACGTTACTGATACCAAAAAAACAATTTATAATTTTTTTGTCGTTCTGTCTGTGTATTCCTGGTAATCTCTGAAACAGCAGGACCGATTATGACGGGAGCTTCACTGGCAAATAGCTGAAATTACAGCGGGTAACTTAGGCTATTAACCTGTTTATTAAGTATATTAATATTAAGGTTGTTAACCGCAGCTTCGTCCGCAATGCTGTCTCCAAAACGGTTCGACCGATTTTCGTATCATAATAATTAATTATTTATTTTATTATATAATATTGTATATATATATACATATAGGTATGTATGTATATATACCTCGGTAGTCCGGTGAAGCTGTTAAGACCTTGCTGGGTCAATAGCGTAGACATTTCGAAAAAAAAAAAAGTATATATACCTATATGTAATTTTTATGTTGGTTTGCTAAATACACAAAACTATTAGATAACCACAACTTAGTCGTCTATGCCATTTATTATCTTAATTGTTTTATTATATCTCAGAAGGATTAATTAGGCAGTGTTTTCCACGAAAGCTCCCAGGCTGCTTGATTTCCTCCGACAATTTCAACAATCATCGTTATATTTTATGCAATTTACATAAAATTCCGATAAATTATATACCATCCGTGAATCATGTTATTTATTGATCGAAACCGCATGAAAAAACCTTTGAGTAATTTTTGAGTTTATCACGGAAAGACAGATGTGGCAGAGGACTTTGTTTTATGATATGTAGTGTTAAAAAAAAACAGAAGATTCTTCTTCGTTAGTAATGAACAGTGATCACTGAGAAATAAAAGTGTCAATAAACCTATAAATTAGTGATTTTACCAGTAAATCTATATATATATAAAATACACCATTTTTTAATAGTATTCGCTTCCATTTTCCGTATATAATATAGATTTCAAGATTTTCATTAAATAAATGGTTTCCCACGGCAGCGGCTCAAGCCTAGGTTCGATCCCTCGGTAGGGAGCCCTTGAGTGCGTTGCTTGCGCGATACGGTGACACACAAATATACATCACCGCTACAACACTACACGATCACCCCCACACACGTGCACGCCTACACGCTTACACATTAAAGTGGAAGAGTTTACATTTTTTTTTCCCTTATCGAACTGAAAAACTCAATTTTCCGATAGTAAATGTATGGAGGAGTTGTTGAGGCGTGTAAGGTTGGTACACATATACGTTTCAACAACTCATACATATATGAATAGTTAGCTAGGTTAACTAAGATAGGTCGCGATTTTGCATACAACAGGCAGGCCAAGCCGAGGTGTGCCGAGCACCCTTGAGCTGGTTGCCAAAATAAAATCGGCTGCGTGCCTTAAGCGCTCGCCTTAGTAGTCCAGTGAAGCTATTAAGACCTTGCTGGGTCAATAGCGTAGCCATTTCGAAAAAAAAAAAAAAAAGAAATTTTTACCATTAATAGCATAAAAATTTCCTTGATGTCGTTACCTGAAATCAGTTTTATAAATTCGTGAGTCGTTGGGGCAGTTGTCAAATTCATCGAGGTGTTTATCTCCATCGCTGTCGTTATAACATGCATCACCAACGCGGTCGTCTACAAATACATTATGAAATTAATATAGCGAAGAAATTTTGATTTTGTTATATTATTCCATTCCTGTTATATCGATACTGATAGGGCTTGTTAGCTTTAAAAGTGTTAATCTCAGGAACTACCGATCCGATTAAAAATAATCATTCAGTGTTAGATAGCTCATTTATCAAGGTATAGGCTATACCAAGTGACTGTTTAAAGTTATACACTCTTCAATCTTTAGTTCATAGTCATATTTAACATATAAAAATAATAATATGAAAACAAATATTAATAGACAACAAAAAGAATCGTAGGTTAAGTTTATTCTAAAACTTTTAATATGTAAGAAAAATTCGGAAACGGTACTTTTAAAAGTAAAAATCACAAATCACATCTAGGTTCAATGAACGACATTAAAGAGGCGATTTTCAAGGTTAATCTTTAGGTTGCTTGCTTATCGTAGAAACGCCCCACGGTCCAACAAAGGAATGCGGGCTGGACTGCGCGGCACGGTGTGATTCATTGCTTTTCTTATTATTACACCAGTTCGTTTTTGCACAAATCACCTGATGTTGAGTGTATCTAGTACACATTTTTAATTGATTTGGAACGAGAATATATGAATGATTATCTTGTAAAAATATTGCTGGCGACTAACCAACAGTTAGCTGTATACCATCACGTTAAGACCGATAGTAGCGGAGCACCGATGAAGAATGTTTCCAAACTGGGGTTTTTAGCATTAGCCCAAAGCATTCTACGCAGATGAAATCGCGAGCAGAAGGTAGTTCCTTATATAGTAAACGAGGAAGTTTGTGAAGATGAATGGTTTATTGTTACTTCTTCATATAAAACTATAAAACGGAATTTGATAAAATTTTAAAATAAAATATAGACGTACTTCATAATTAATAGAGATATTATCTAAAATGGACCAAATATAAGATAAAATGTACACCGAATCGGAAAATAAACCTTCCCATCTGAAAGCTAACTGAGCGTGACTTGCATAAACATTTAGTTAAATGGAAATAATGTATGTAATTTTTAGTAGTATTAATAAAGGAAAAATTTAATCATTTGTGTTACACTTTTTAACCTTAACGACTCAACAAACAATGAAATTGGCTTACTGTTGGAATCTGCCTGATCTCTGTTAGGTACTAGAGGACAATTGTCATCTACATCAGGTATGCCATCACCATCATCATCATCATCGCATGCATCTCCCTTGCCATCACCATCGACGTCCTGCTGATCACTGTTTGGTATCGTCGGACAGTTGTCATTACCGTCTTGTATACCGTCGCTAAAATTCGTAGAAATAAGTTTTAACGTCTCGTCTCGTTTAATGTGCAAAATTATGGACATTTGCTTCAAGAATGCCCCCAATTTAACACCGGAGGCTCATTTCTCTTCACCTTCTCCCTCTCCTCTTCCATTCCTCCAACACAGGCTGGCAACGCAAATGTGACTCCCCTGGTGTTGCAAGTGTTTATGGTGGTCACTTAACATCAGGTGACTCACCTGTTTGGTTACCTCCTATTATTAAAAAAAGTTCGATTTTTTAGGATTCCTAGTTCCCAGATTGATGGATTCCCAGATACACCGAGAACAAAGTTTAAATTTTTCCGTTCATTAGGTTTTTAGTTTTTCTTTCATATGATCTACATGTTTTACATGTACAAAATTTTAAGATCATGGATAATTTCGCAAAATATTAGGAACTTAAGACTTGGCTCTAAGCTTTTTTATTCATTCTAAAAGCGCATGTCATTAAAGATATTTTCTTAAATAACTGGAAACTATTGCCATAAATTTGAAAGCATTACATTTTTTTTGTCGCTGTTTTGTGTAACATGTTTATTTCATTCAAATCCAGTAAAATAGTACAAAATGTTAAGAAAATGAATATATTTTCTTCTTCAACAACTAACGTAACTAACTTGATTGAATGACAATAAAATGTTGCAAATATTTTAAAAAAGGTATAAAGAATTGAAACTAACTGGTCACTATCTAAATCGCTATCGCATGCATCTCCCACGTTGTCTCTATCAACATCCTCCTGTTTAGGGTTCCGTACTCGGGGACAGTTGTCACAAACGTCTCCGATACGATCCTCATCTAGATCCTCCTGCTGGGGATTGTACTTCTTCGGGCAGTTGTCTTCTTCATTTGGAATACCTAAACCAAATGACGTTGAAATTATAATTCCTTTCGAAACTTATTCAAGTCAAAACAAATCTATCAGTATAGGACCATTCAATGCAAATTTTTTCTTTGATGTCTTTTTCTAGTTTATTATTGAGAATCAATCTTCTAGATAACTACTGCCATTGTCGAATACAATATTACAGGTTTCTTGTGATAATTTCAATGTTCTAATAAGATGCTGGCTCCCTTGTTAAAACTTTACATGGAGTTTTTGTGGCATTCCAGAATTCATGCTCCGTATTATTATTTTCTATCTATTTCGCTTGTGCATATTAACTGAACTATAAATATTATGTAAAATTCCACAAATTCAAATAAAATATTATGAATAAAACATAAAAGCCAATACAAGACAGACCAACAGCCCCAAAAAAATGGTTGGTAGGATTTTGACTACTTATTTTTTGGTTTTGTTTGTCCCTTTCCCATTTTTTCAGTGCTCAACGAAGCGGGTGGAAATCAACTAGTTGTTACATACTGAAAACAGTTAAGTGGTAGACAAATTTATGAATCCTTTAATCGCTTACCGACGTACATCTAACTAACTAACTATTTAACCAATATATCAGTATATATTTGTACAAGATGAGAAATTATATAATATCATTGTCCTTATAAAGCTTTTGCCCAGACATATGTCAGTGTAACTACGTTTAATTGTCATAAAGTAACAGTACATTCTGATCCACACATTTTTAGTAGCTTAATATAAAAATGAAATAAAAAGTATTTATTTATTCAAAATAATTTTACAGAGCATAAAAGTAAAACTGTTAATCTCCGCACTTGGAACTAAGCCTTATGTCGCGGATAATCAACCAAAAACTTAGTAAGAAAATTTATAGCGTATTAGTGCCGTAATCAGCTTACTTATTGCATAAATTAAATATATAAAACGTGCATTTATAGGTTATGACAATTTTGATAGCTTTTTCATACCATCATTGTCCATATCTGGATCGCAAACGTCCCCAAGTCTATCACCATCAGTGTCCTCCTGATCAGGATTATATCTATGTGGGCAGTTGTCACAAGCATCGCCCCATTTATCTAGTTGATCCTCGTCTCGGTTCAGTTGATCAGGGTTTGGGATAAGTGGACAGTTGTCCTGGTAACATAAAAATACTCCCATTTTTCTTACCTTTTTTTTTCTTGAAATGACTACGCTATTGACCCATCAAGGTCTTAACAGCTTCACCGGACTACCCCATTTTTCTTGTATTTTTACAGTTTTCTGATATAATAATCATCGCATAATGTGAATTTACGCGATACCTAGTAAATTCTTTACAAAACACTAGCTTTAACTTTATTACAGAAATAATTTCAGATTTCATCATCATTTAAAGAATCATTAACATCACTTCTATACTTCATACTTTTACTTATCGCAGCTTAAGTAAATTCCTTCGTTCCCATAAAGTCGTGGCCATTATTATCGTCTAGCTCCTTATTGTTATAAATCTAATAGTCAGACACCTCATATGACGTCATTGCATTATTTTTTGTACCATCTCTTTCAAGCACTTTTGACTATTTTGCAAATCAGATTGTCTTCTTTAATATCAAATATGATTATGGTCAATTACTTACTTATCTATACTAATATTATAAAGAGGTAAAGTTTGTGAGTTTGTGACGTTGTAGGGGGTAATCTCAGTGACTACTGGTCCGATTTGAAAAATTCTTTCAATGTGAAATAAATGAATTATCGAGGATGGTTATAGGCTATATAATTTATTATCATCATGCTAAAATCAATAGAAGCAGAGCACCAAAGAAGAATGTTTTAAAATCGGGCTTAAGAGCTTCCATTACGTGTTACCGCTAGCCCAAAGTAACTATTCCAGTTGAACGAAGTCGCGAGCAGAGGCTAGTAAAATATAAAAATAAAGATTGTGCAAAAGTATAGAAGGATAATATACTTTACTATCTATATCTTTTACTTGTACTGTATCCGAAGTGGTTTGATGCAATTTAAGTTATTTGATGTCGTTCAATTCATCAAAATTATGGAAGTAATATGACATTTCACAAATTAAGGTTAAATGAAAATAATTTTTTTTCTTAACAAAATTCAACTGAATTTTTTTTTTATTAATATTGAATTGTATCTTGAAATCATTTACCGCAATGTTAGAAACGCCATCTCCATCAGCATCCGGATCACAGGAGTCTCCGATACCGTTGTTATTAGCATCCTCCTGTCCAGAGTTGGAGATATATGGACAGTTGTCCGCTTTGCAGTGCGGATCACTACACTCCAACTGATGATCTGGATACCCGTCTAGATCTCTGTCCGGACCGCACACTGTACCGTTACCAGCCCAGCCCGTCTGCGAATACGTGTTATTTAAAGGTTATTACACTCAAAATTGAATCAAATTTATTCAGTTTAGGCCCTAATAAACATTTGTGAGCCGTTCAAATTTTAATTGTATAGCTCAGAAACGTGTATGTATATGTATAGCTTAGCATAGTTTAAATAGTTAGATTTGCGATATAGGCAACAGCCAAAATCGAGTTGTGCCGTGCACCCTTAAGCTAGTTTTCAAAATAAAATCGTCTTAAGCGCTTATCTTAGTAGTCCGGTGAAGCTGTGGAAGCTTTACAAGTCTAACAGCGTAATCAATTTGAAAAAAAGTATACTTACTGCACAAATACACTTCTGTCCAATGCCGCAAACAGCGTTGTATCGACGGCAACGAGCCGGATCACATCTCTTTACCATCGCTTCAGAGTCAAAGCACGGTCTAGTTGTATTCACGTAGTAGTTCCCGCCACAAGGCACACATATGTATGAACCCTGATCATTAACCAGAAATGTTTTAAGATACGCGCCAAACTTTTTGACCGCTCTGAATATAGCTATGCACAACACAAATTTAGATACAAATACGAATTATCTTATGTGTATAACATCAAAACAACTTAATGATAAAAACATTCCAATTTTAGATTCCCACAGAAATATTTTATCCTTGTTTTGTATTAAACTTTTAAAGACTAACGTTCCTGTTCTTCCTTATGGCTATATTCAGAGCGGCCAAAAAGATTTACGCGGACTATAGAGTCGCTAATTAGTGAAGACGAACGCTTCAAACAAAATATATCCATGATTTATTGAAAAGTCTATCGTAACATACGTCTTTAGCGAGGTTATAGTACAGTAGTTTTTTAATTAAGTGAATTTTCGAGCAGAAATTCATAGATGAACTAAATAATGCTTGAAATATAGATTACAGCTCATGATGAATTCAGAATAGAAGATAATGTAGAGCAAAAACCATGAAAAGAATAAAATACTTTAAAATATTATTGTTAGGTAAATAGTACAATTTATTTATCTCACGCAAGCAGGACTTAACTTCAGAGACATAATTATTAATTTAAAAAATATATGCTACCTTTTTAAAACTAAATTTATTTAAATTAAGTTTCGAAATAAAAAATTGACCCATCATAGGACGCCTGGCCGATGTGAAACACCGAAAGTGTTTTGTTAAAGTTAAAGCATTACAAGTGTATTCCATAAAATAATAAGTGTTTATTTATTTTAGGACATAAATATTAATTTTTATTAAATACAAAATAGAAAAAAGAAAAAACAATTTGAATCTTATGTTTAAGCAGATAGCGTTGCAAATGTTTTTGAGTATTTCGTTAATAGCGCAATGTTCGTGTTTTGCGTCGACACGCCAACAATGAGGCTTATCCTCCGCCTATAGATGTAAAAATAAGGACAATCAAATAGTTTTTTTCCTCAAGGTTAAAGTGTATGCCACAATTAAATAAACTTAACTCAATTACGATTTAAGTACAGTATGCTGGTTACGAAATCGAAAAATTATAAACAATGGTCTACAATTCTAGACTTAATACCGGCTAAAGATATTTGAATGTGATAAAATCTGTGTAATCGTTGAGTCCTTAAATGCATTAAACTTAAAGATAATAAAGTATAAGTGACTAGCATATTCGAATCTATACTATCCTGGATCTAAGCTACAATCTATCGTTCATACAAAGAGGGGTAATCGTCCTCCACCAGTCACCTTGGTTGATAATAACTTTCAAGATCTATGTGTTCAGGGAGCATTCATTCAATTGAATTGCAAATTCAGAGACCAAACATTTACACAACGAAAATTAAACGCAAACTGTAATATGCAAATTGTAGCTCTGATTGACAATTACTTATCATAGTTTGTTGGTTGCTAGTGTTAACTAATTGTCTAGCACTTGTGTTGACTTTGTTATTAGTGGTAAAGAATTAATTGTCTGTTATTAGCTTACTATTATTACTAACTTTGTCTACCATTTCAAAGGATCATAAAATTTGTTTCGTAAAAAAAATGTAAGAATTTTTTTTTATTAGATTAATTTAAAGTAAAACATGATTCTGGACTAAAATATCCCAAAATCTGACGAAGTTCTCCTAAATATTAAAATCCATAAATAGATTTAAAGTTATCTTTTATTGGTTGATAAAATATGGCGCGCTCTTTATATTTCTAGTAATTTTTATCATCACTATTTTAATTTACGATCTAAATAATCTCAAATACTAGTCTTAATAAAAATAATAAAGCATATTATGTGGTTTTTTTTATAAGATGTAAATATAATAAGCATTTATACTCTGAATACACATTTTGGAAAACCCCACATGAGATTAAGAGAGGGGTCGAGACACATCTCACAACCAAAATTATAAAAACACCTCGCTTAATTAATGGCCACCCCTTAAACTAAACATGTTAACTTAATTTTCCCACGAGTTATAAAAATGGTAGACAGTGTTTTCGTGTGAGCCTATCGTAATCACTTACCAACCACATAACTAATTGCAAATTGATACTTACAGGTGTATTGACACAGAGCCGTCCTCTTGGACAATTAGCCCGACCTCCTGCACATTCATCGATATCGACACAGTTTTCCCTGCGACGTTCGTTCCCTGAACCTCGCCAGCCCTGTCCGCCCTCGAATCCCGGTGGACAGGGACCACATACGAAGCCACCTTCTTCATTCTGACAGGATACCCTCTCATCGCAAGGACGGATTAAGTCACACTCGTCCATATCTTTGCATGCGAAACCTGATTTTAAGAAGATTTCTGTAATCATCATCTTCAGAAACCCACTGGAGTGCCCTAGGCTTCTTCCCGAAGGAAAGGATGGGCATAATCACCACGCCGGGTCACGGCGTATTGGCGATTATAAAGTCAGAGAAATCCACAGTTCTATATTTTCTACACACGGTTGTACTACAAGACCATTTCTCAGATTCAGGTATCGTCTTGATAATTTTCCTCACCGTAAGCTGAGTAGTACCAATTTCAATTAACTAATGTACGCAAATTGCAAAGAATAAATAAATGTAAAACTGAGGACATCGAATTCATTTTCCACCGGCCAAATTAATAGAACACCATGACTTTTGTTAGTCCTTTAATACTTTCAGTATTATTACAAAAAAGTTAAATATATATCAAATACTCGCTTTAAAAAGGTTTCGTACTAGATGTACCGCGCTCGCCCGAGGCAAGTTCACGTTATCCTTTTCTCTCAAGTCTAATCTAACCTAACCAAAGCGAGACAAAAGAGGTAGATGGCGAATAATCAGCGAACGCGGTACATTTAAAACATAACCTTTTTAAAAGCAGTATTCAATACGTATTTAACTTTATTGTAATTGAACGCAATCTCTTCTTTTGTTAAATGAGGAGATGGTAAGCACGTTAAAAGTTAAGAGTGGACTGACTTTCGAGTAAAGCTACGAGAATATAGCGGCAGGTGATTGGCGACAGCATTTCAACTTAAGGGTAGTGCTGGCTAGGCATGCTTGGATAGCAAGTAAACTACAGAAAAATTAAGTAATAGTGCGAATGGACGAAGAAACCATCGCAAGGCACAGTTAGTATAAATCATATTTCAACTTATAACGAGGTTGGTTTTACTACCTCTAATATACTTTGCGAAATCTTCACACCCTAACGTCGATGTACTATTTCTTTTGCTAAAAACTTAGAAACGGTCAATTTTGGAATAAACTGAATATGTACAATACTACTAAAAAAATCGCTTACACTTTGCTGATATACACCTTAGGAATATGCATGGTTTTACCATAATATGAAATACTAGCCCCATGCTTTTTTAATGTCATAGGACGCGTTCGAACTTGTGGGTCACCTGATGTTAACTGATCACAACCGTCCATAGAAACCAACAACACCAAAGGAGTCGCAAGTGCGTTGCCAGCCAGTGTTTGGGATGGAGGAATGGGGGAAGGAAAAGAGGAGAGAAGAGTATGTGGGTCTCCGACGCTCTCGGTGACCGAACGAAACGCAATAATGCAAGCACAGTTACTTCACGTCAGTCTTCCGTGGGAGGGTTGCACTAAGTAAAATTATCACCGAAAGTAAAATCCTTAAGAATATAAACAAAATTTGACAGTATTGAATGCTGTAATACAAATTAGATCAGTTATAAAAAAACTAATTTACCATTCCATTCATATCCTTTAGGACACCCTTCACAGTCGTAATACGGGCTCGTAGACTTCGGCGTACAACGTTTCTCACCACACGGTCTATGTGAAGTACAGATATGCTGACACTTCTGTCCATCTCCCACATAGCCTGCAGGACATGGTCCACAGCGAGGACCTGATGCGCTTTCATGGCACGTCACACCTGAAATTGTACACTGATTACAAATATCATCCAAGCATATCACTCCCGGATGTCTATTGTACACTGATTACAAATATCATCCAAGCGTATTACTCCTGAATGTGTATTGTACACTGATTA
>JACEII010000030.1:2065469-2095338 GCA_014332785.1 Antheraea mylitta
TGTATTGTACACTGATTACAAGTATCATCCAAGCATCACTCCTGAATATGTATTGTACACTGGTTACAAATATCATCCAAGCATATCACTCCTGAATGTGTATTGTACACTGATTACAATTATCAACCAAGCATATCACTCCTAAATGTTTATTATGCACTGATAAAAAATATCATGCAAGCATATTACTCCTGAGTGTGTATTTCACACTGAAAACAAATGCCATCCAGGCATATCATCCCTTTTGTATGTGTATAATCTATATTTTACACTGATTATCAATGTCATCCAGGCATGATATTATTGACATTATGTTACTCATATTACAATTAAGATTGAACGAGTGCTTATCTACTCTCATATATTTATCATCATTTCATAAAAAGTTTGATCAATCTATATGCAGTTTTTAACGTTGAGTAACTAATTAGTCTGGTAATTAATTTACTTTCTCAAAGTTACGTTTTTAGAATCACTTTCTATTATTATGATGGTAGTAGAATAGTTTAGCTCAAACGTACAAGAGTAGTGAAATGGAATCAAATTATCGAATGTTACTTTCCAATTTAACGTTAATAGGTCCATCGACGCTTTTAATGAAACTGTCGGCAAACTGATAATTGAACACACTAAAAATATTTGGTATTGATAATTATTGTAGTAATATTCAATCCAAAGGACTGATTTACTAAATGAAAATACTTCTAAAATAACACATGACCTTCTGTTTAGATCATTGTTTAAACTAGATATGCACCTTTAACAGTAATTTTAATTTTATTAATAATTTTAATACTGGTAACTACACTAGCTAGTACTAAACGCAAATGAATTGATACTACATCTAATAGCTATAAAATACTTCATGGATCATATTTAGAGTATCAAATCTTACCTTTGAAACAGCTGTTTTCACGGCAACCGAGTCTGTAGCATTCTACTCCGTTGCCATGGTAACCGGAGGGACAAGGGCCGCAGCGGTAATTACCGTCTGGTAAATCTCGGCAAGGCACACCTACGTGATTACATTGAATTGCCTTCATTAATACTCATAAAGGGTTCTATACTCTCTTCCCTGCCAGGACTCATAAATTTATCCTTTTTTTATTGCCTTAATACACCTTATTGGCGGGGGAGCAAGCACTGCCGACTGGCACTGCGTGTGCTCCCCAACAGGTATGGACCCTCTATCATAATCCTCTTAACCTAAGCTAAAGTGCAATGGATTGTATATCTAGGTTTCATAGTCTTACTTATTTATACTTACGAATTACGCAGCCTAGGCTATGATATTTCGACTGTACTCTCTTCTCAATGAACTAAAACTGCCTATTCCTACTTTATCGATCCAATTATTGCAAAAAACCCTTCAAAAAATGTGTGCGTGTAAGCATGATTCTACAAAATATAATACTTCCCAAATATTCTTAGTAAAAAAAAACATCCTAAAGTTATTTAAAAATCAATATTTTTGTCCATAAAGGTTTGATATGCACAAATAAACGCAACGTTTACCGGCATTCAGGTAGCCCGCACGTTGTTCGAAAGAACATAAAATATATAAAAAGCTGGCGTAATAAAATTTGCTCTTGAAACCGTTACTAGCTCTTATACTAAGGTGTCGCAAAAAAGTCTAGTTACTACAAATTTTTGTGTTTTATCCTTTATTCCGGAGAACCCCTTGCATTTATGGGACAAAAAGTATCTTAGCTGTAACCTTGTAATATTAGTTACCACTGTATCAATTTCGTCAAAATTTTGGCTAGATTGGTTCACTACTTTCAGAGTGATACATGTTCACAGGGACAGACAGACAGACACAAAATTTTTAAAAATATTATTTTTGGCTTCTACGAGTATATCGATAACAAAGCCTACTCTGATTATAATTTCCAAAAGGTATTTAATGCACAGATTTGGCCTTGTTACAGTTTTATTACAGTATAGATTAAATAAGGCGTCTTTGGAGGAGGCCTTCGCCCATAGAGGGGTTCTTGCTTAATAAGGATTATAACGAATTAAGTTTAAGTTCTAGATTTCTTTATGTATATTTTGCAAGAAATAAAAGGCTTTTTATTTTATTTTAGTATAGATTAAATAAACAAAAATAACTTACGTCCTTCAAAACAAGGGTTCGCAGAGCACGCGCCACGACACGTTTGTCCATCACTGGTTTGTCGACCAGGGCACCTTTCACACCGATATCCCTGTTCCGTGTCTATACATCTTTCCACTGTAAGTAGCGTACAATGATATAGTTCATTATGATTTAATTTCCACATTTAAACATGAAGTTCATATGGGAGTTAACTAAACAAATTTGTACGAAAACCAAATTTTTCTTCTAATCTTTGCTCTTGTCCTACCAGTTAGGATCACAACAATATGTTTTCTTCCTCCATGTCATATACCGAGAGTAGTTGTACTATTTTCAGAACAGACCAGCTATGACCGTCAGCCCTCATTTTTTTTTCTTGTAGATTGTAGTAGCTATTAGTACCTTTAACCTTCTGGAGCGTTCATTACAACTTTACTAATTCTCCCCATTCCATTATTTCTTTATAGATACTCATTATAGCACATTTTTGCTGATAGTTGGAATAACAGAAAAATATTAACGAATAAATATTTTCTTAACAGACTTTAAAAAATTCCAAAAATACGGTAAAAAATAAAATTAACCAACCATAAATGCCGGCAAAACAAATTGTACAGTAGAAAATTTCCAAGTGGAGATTACGTGTCTGAAAACGTTGTTGAGTACATAATCAGATGAAATTGAAAAGCGACTTGTGAGAGATAACTGGAAGCTAATGAATACGTAAGACCGAATATCGTTTATCAAAAGAAACAGGAGATGGTATTTTATGATAAGATTAGTTATATTCCCAATGTAATTTCCCATTGGCAATATCTAAAGCACCATCTTCTTTTTACTTACATGGAGAATTATCTTGAAAGACTTTGACTTAAATAAGCATAAATATTAACATGTATGTGTCCGTTACTTATTATGAAGTTGCCATTTTGACTAGTGTGTCGTTCAAAATGTTTACCTAAAAATTTAGGAAAAAAATCGTATATGGTTTCACCGTGCCTAAATGATGATACTTTTCTAATTCACTTGAAATGCTTTTTTTTTACTTTTTGCAAATTATTTTTTTAATTACTGCTTTTATTGAATAACCTACCAAATATTATTAATTCTCCATCGCATATACCCAGTACATTTTACACCTTATCAAAATAGACAAATCAAAATTTTCATGTCCATATCAAAATATCTTTATTCCAAAGGGTTCATAGCAGATGGAGAATTAATAATACTTAGTAAATTATCAAATAAAACAAGCAGGATAAAGATCAATTTCCTAAGAAGTGAAATATCTCCATATTAAATAGATGGGAAGAGTGTCATTTAGGCGCGATTAAACGGCATCAGAAATATCTTTAGTGTTTAGGCTGTAAAGTCACTATTTGAACGATACCCAAGTCAAAAAAGCCAACTTGGTAAATAAAGGACTCTCTAATGTATAAGGGACTTTTATTTTAGATGTAGTATTTCTAGACCCACTGCTTATAACTGTGCGTTGTTTTCTACTCACCCTTTATAACTTAATAGGTAGAATCGCAAACGACATAGAAATAGGAAAAACTAAATGTAAATTGTTATAATTATTGCTAAATTGCATATTAAGACAGACTTGCGTGAAAATGTTAATTTTTTCTATAAGATTTGGAACTGCCAGTTTCATACAAACGGACTCTGTTAAACTAAAGGTTAAAATAAGATATAACTTTTAGTAAGAGCCAGTGGTATAACTATACCATCTGGAGTCCGTGGTAAATTGATTATGGCACAGTATAATTCGTAATCTCGTAATTTAACTTTAATAAATGGTTGAGTAGTACTAATATTGTGTGAATTTTAATTATATATGTAAGTCATTTTACTTTCAAAGCTCCTATCAATATATAGTCCCATAGATCCCTATAAACCAGAGGCTCACTATATAGTTACGCCACTGGTAAGAGTAGTCCCAAAACTGTAAAATAGACCAAAATTATATTTCAACCATAAATATTGTGACAAGCATTTAATTTTTTTAATTAATACAATACGTAAAATTGTAACAAAAAAATGAAATCTACTCCAAAAAGTTGCTCTCTTCGCAATCTTGAATTGTGATAAACCTATCAACATGTCAACGATTATATATTTCCTATTTGATTCTGAGGAGATACTTGATGTAATTTCGAAATTTAAAGTCCAAATCTATTAAAATTAAAATCGGAAATATGTTGTTAAGAACAGCGGTGCTGACGCTGCACATTTGTTAGCGTGGTCTTACTTCCCCCTAAGAATTCCAGCAGTTTATGTCTATCCATCTCTTCCGGAACATTCTTAGATCAAATCAAATAGACGTTCTATAATAACTAAGTACATGATTTATTACCACACCTTAAAGCTAGAGTGGTGACACCAACGTGATTAGTAATAGTTTTGATTATTGATCAAGTTTTATTAACTATAGCCAGTTTTTTACAAAATAATTTTCTAAAATGAAATTATAACAATAGAACCTAATTTAAAATGTCCTACTGTTTGAAATCAATTACAAATGGATTCCACTTACCCTGTGAACAAGGTCGACGATTGCACATTATAGGCCTGCATCTTTTACCGTCGCCTTCCATTCCGCGAGGACAAGGGCCACACTCGAATCCGGTCGCCGTGTTCCGACATTCCACTCCTAATGTTAACACCGTCCAAAGTTTTAAAATATATATTAGAATATAATAAGAAATAGACCCAAAATTACTATCTTAACTAGGTGATGAATATCGCCTACATTTTCCAGCGCATACTACAACGCTTACCCCACTTCTACGTGAAAAAAAATAAGCATCTCTGGGGGCCTACCCAAGATGCTTATCGACAATCACTAACGCAAATACAAAACGGTAAAAATGTATGGAGATGACATATCTGAACGCTATATCACGTGATAAATTGTCGAAAAATCATGTGATGTAGCATTCAGATATGTTATCTCCATACACTTTTTCGTTTTCTATTTGCGTTAGTGATTGTCGATAAGCAACTTGGGTAGGCCCCCAGAACGTATAACGCCATTAGAAATAGTATAATCTCAAAACTTTTGTAACTATATATTAACTATTATAACTCGTTATAACTATAAACGAGTATATTGTGATAATCATTCTTTTTAGGAAAGAACCAAGAGTTTTGTTTAGTTAAAAAAATTGTTCCAAATCTATCCAGTACTTTTTCCGTGATGCGCGGATAAACTTCCAGTAGTCCGGTGAAGCTGTTAAGACCTTGCTAGGTCATATCGAAAACAAAACATATCGAAAAAAAAAAAGCGGACAAACTTATTCACTTCTATTATTTTATTTATGTAAAGTCAGATTATAAAAATACCGTGTTTTTCAGTATTTACAAAGTTCATATGGGATCCTTCGTAAAAGATGTCTAGTGATAAACTTTTCACCTTGGATGATAAATAATACAGATGATATACATAGGCAGTTGTGAATTTAGGTCTAGGCCCGTGAAACCCGGTCCTAGGGTGTCAAAATTGTATTCAAGGCAAAATATTCAAAACGGAGAATCTTTAATACGGGTAGAATATCAAAATAATTTCATAAAAACAATGTGGATGAAATAGGCTTATGCTGCGAATAAGCCTATTAAGATTTCTTGAAATTGTTTAATGTTGTGTTTATTTATACTTTTTTTTTTGGTGATGAATGAATTGATAAATTATGTATTATAAAGTAAAATGTTCAATTACATTATACGGAATACCATAAAAATCGTCAATTTTTCTTAATAACTTTAATGAGTAGAGAGTAAAGTTCTACATTTTTTTAATTCAAATAATTTCTCAAAGCCCTCCTTCAATTAATGTATTATGTGAAAATTTGATTTGAGTTAATATTTTAAAATCAATAGTGTATATAGTATAGTAACAAGGTATTAGGGGAAAACAGTCAATGCATATATCAATGTAATTTGAAAAGTGGAGAGATTCTACGCCGTCAGCGGTTTATTTATCCTTTTATAAATCACCTTAAAGACGTGTATTTCAAATAAAAATATATATTAAAGAGTATATATTACCATGTTAACCCATAAAAAGCTGTATTTAAGTTAATAAAATTCGATAGATAATAATTTAAAAAAAAATTTTATATCAAAGGAGGCAAACGAATTGGTGGGTCATGTGATGTTAAGTGATCACCACCGTCCATAGACACTAGCGACATCAGGGACGTCGCAAGTGCGTTGCCAGCCTGTATATGGGTGAAGGGGGAGGGGAAGGAAAGGGAAAGAAGGAAAGAGGAA
This sequence comes from Antheraea mylitta, assembly GCA_014332785.1. Lineage (NCBI taxonomy): Eukaryota > Metazoa > Arthropoda > Insecta > Lepidoptera > Saturniidae > Antheraea > Antheraea mylitta. The sequence goes on from JACEII010000030.1 coordinate 2,071,843, forward strand.
GGGACGTGGGCCTTCGGCTCTCTCACTGACCGAACGAGACACAACAATGCAAGCACTGTTATTTTACGACGGTTATCTGTGAGAGGGGTGGTACTACCCCGGAGGAGCTGACCCATTCATGCTGAAACCATAAATAGCTTCAGAGGGCTCTACCACCTACAAAAGATACATATAAACATATAAAACTTTTATATTTAATTTTGATTACTACTTTCTCACAGAGAAAAAGAGCGGCGACAAGAATCACAAATCCGTCTCTGTATAAAAGTTATTTTTTTATTTGGAATACGAGATTAAACTAACTTCCTAGTTAAAATAATTACTGTAATCATGAGATGAAAATACATAAGTTCGACACTTACGTAAATCTTCGACAGGTCATTTCCGTTATATTAAATATCATAAACTAGCTAGAGGGTAAAAGTTTGACAGTTTAATGATCGAGGTAAACGATATGCCCTATAAAGTTCTCGGGGTAGTTATGATTAGCAATATCATGTGTCAGATATACGTCTTAATTTTCATCGAACTTATATTTCTATATTTGAAAATGTACTCGCAACGCTGTATGTCGCTAACTGACAACTATTTTTATTTAGTTTCCATGTTATTCAGTTTGCAACCGTTTAACTCCTGGACTATCCAAATCAGAAGGATTTAAGCTCCATGCAAACAATTGATGCACTGATTAACAGATTACTGGCAGCTTGAAGTTTGAAAAAAATAAATTTTATTACATTTGAGAAACTTGGGTAATAACAAAATAATGTAATGTAAAAGTTATAGTTTAAAAAAATTGGCTAGATATTTCAAAACATGATCACTCTTTGTGAGATTTGTGTCTTAAAACATCACTCGACGGATTAATGTGCAGGCATACGTATACAAATATGAACTTGGGTCTTACCTTTGACATATATAAATGAAAATCAATAGTTCAATAAAAAATGAGTATGTAAGCGTATAACTTCATAACGGCTGCTCTTGTTTGATTATATTTTTTAGTTCCGTTTGTAATCACCAGTACAAAGTTCACATGAAAGAAAATATTTAAATAATCGTACGCAGGGTGAAAAAAGTAGGTAAAACAAATTCATCAGTAAAAAAGTGGATAAGTAAATGTCACTAACAGTAGAAAGATTTTCAAAAATATTAATAGAGTTGATAGATTAAGATCCCAGAGTTGCCAGACCTATCTAATTTTTAAATGGTTGATTTTTACATATGTTATGTATAATATCATTCTAAAATAGGAACTAGTGTCGCCAGACACTATCCCAGGGGCATAACTTCTGCCTAAGGCTTTAAAGCAGACAAAAAAACGAATTAGCTTATTTTTAAATGCTTGATCTTTTAATATGTTATTCAGACTATTACAAAACTATACTTTCATCAACCAAATATATTTTGACGGGCAAACATCCCGCCAGACATGTTTGGTCTTGCAGATCTGAGATCTTGGTCTAAAACTGACGTCCAACTGTTTTATTTTATTTCTTTCGTAACTTTAATTTTTTTGCCAATCAATCTTCTACATTATTCCTGCCATTGTCCAGTAGGTAATAGAGCCACAAGTGTCTTATTATAATTTCAATGTTCTAACAAGTTGGTGACCCCCTAGTTAAAACTTTCCAGGAAGTTGTTGTGGCATTTAAAAATTCATACTCCGTGGTATCATATCCCGTCCACAATAACTGATGTTTTTATCAGAATTCCACGAATATTACAGAATATAGAATCAAATAACACAAGATTATGAATACAATATAAAAGCTGAATAAAATATGACAGACTAAGATCCCGGTAAAAAAACTCTATTACTTTTTTTCCGATCTGACTACGCTCGTGACCTAGCAAGGTCTTTACAGCTTCATCGGACTGCTTTACTTTATTACAGGGTCTGAATATAAAAGGAAGAATCAGCCACATTTTCATTCTTAGTACACGCGTGCAAAAAAAAAAAAACCTGGTCTGAAATATTTGTCAAGGATTTATTTTTTGTTCAAATAATATTCCTTAATCTGTATAAAATGACTTTTTTTATAATATGATTACCGCTTTTGGGTTGTATCTTGTTTGCCATCATACATTACTATACATCTAATAATACTATATACCCAAGAGTGATAACCATCAAAAACTCTACAGTCAACCGGTAATCACCAATGTCATGCTGGCTTGTAAGCTAAAAGAAAGCTACTATGATGCGTATATATATGGCGTAACCTAATATGAATCTAGATCTACTAATTCTTGAATATAACAAGCCTAAACGTATAACTATGTAATATTACAAGTGTATGGTAATCGCGATAGACACACAACTCAATTGTCAAGTCCTAACGCGCGACATAATATTCAATCTAACGTTCTTTACAATCAGTAGTATCCAGATATTCGAACTTAGCTAGAGTTTCTAATTGAAAATTACCGCTGAAATACTGCCAAGTATAGTACCGAACGCTACTAGGAGATACTTTTCCTGACAACATCTTCCATTATAACACTAAATATGTTTTTGCTTCATTTAAATACTTGTGTATACCCGCGACTTTGTTTGCATCGCCCTACTCATGCACACCACATTACTTGTCCCACTTTTCCATTGCAACAAAACATATAACTTAACACATGGTAGGTACTAATAAAAATGGTAGTTTCTTAAAATTTTATTAACCTTATATCAGATAAAGATATCTTAATTTTTCCTTTAGATAACGTACGAAATGTCTAAGAAGTTAAACTAAAAAAAATGATCAAAACTTATCCACCAGTTTTTGCGTAATGCGCGTAGAACGGCCGACTTTTATCATTATACTTATAGATATAGTTACGGGTCAAAAACCATAGTACACTGTAAATAGAAATGTGTAATTATTTGCCAGAACTAACTAATCTCCGAAATTGCTAATCCAAATCTGACTTGAAGAAGAAAGAGAGAATTTTGTGAGTGAGGTATATAAAGGACTTTCCCTAGTATTATCATTGTTTTTGAGAGCTAAGCATTAATTAAAACATTTAACAGGGGCAAATTAAAATCTGTAAAAGCGTTATAAGGATCAAGTGTGACGACAGAATAATAATTGAAGAATGAAATAACCCATATTTCAAGTACACAAAACACGGTGATTTTAATAAAATAACAGGGCTATTTTAATGGGAACGTGAATTAAAGTATTTTAAAGAATAATCTGATGTCACTTCGCCAACAGAGTTACCAGTAACGCCAACAACAAAATCCTTGACGGTAATAATTTATGTATTCGAACAGGAATAAGGTTAATCAAGCAACTTGACTTTCGTTTATTCATGAACATTTAACGTGGGTGAAACTCGCAACTCTGTAGGCTGGTTTAATTGTGAGCGACGTATCGAACTGTGTAGGTAACGTTTATAAATAAAACGCGTTATATATTCCAAAACATGTTTAATGAAACCCACACTAATGATACAGGTTGCTTGATTTACCTTAATTTACAGAAGCCTACAGCAAATTATAATTGTGAGACAAATGTAACTAATGCAAGTTAGTAAATTAGAATTAAAGAGTACAATTACAAAGAGATTCATAATAAAAAAAAATGTTAAAATAGTACCTAAATTAAATGATATAAACTTAAAATATTGTATGTCTTTTAGAGATGTACTTAGAAGAAAAAAAAACAAGGCAAGTCGTGGCTAACGATCAAGAAAACATACTAATGCAACACTGGCTAAAAGTAATTGGGTATAATGTAATAAATTACGACTTAAGAGAGTATTTCATCATAGAATTCCTAATTCTTTATTTATATTGCAAAGTTGTTATAAAATTCGGAAAATTACCCAAAATTACTTAAGAAAGGATTAAGGATAACGTAGGAAATATAATTTGTAAAATCCATTCCTTAGTTAAAAGACATCACTGTAATTAGTTGTTTTTAAGGTTATGGACGTGGCATACTATGATATTCTTATGAGAATGTTCAATAACCAGTATAGCAGGAAGATCCAGTGCATCTATCGACCGGAGGCTGGACTGGAGCCCGGTTACAACACAGTTGCAGTTGACCTCGAAGACTATCGATAGTGCGCTTTTGTTCGCCTACTTCATGAAGTAGCTGCTCTATGGTTCGACGTAATAGTGTCAGTTGTCGGATCACCTCATCTACGAACGATACCAGATTATTTGTTTTATTAACTGTATACTGTATAGATGTTAGCGTTCGACCCCAAAATCATCTGATGACTTAACGCGTAATTTATGACGATGTTATCTAAGTGATGTTATTTAAGTGCATCTGTTGGAATACACTAATAGATTCTTGGCAATGGCATTTCAACTTGAGGATGGTAGCTGATTAGATAGATTTAGAAAAAGCCCTACTCTGCTATGGTTTCACCTCGATGTTTTTTTTTTACAGAAAACTCCGATTCAGTCGCAATGGACTTAAGTTGATCGACACGGTGCCCGAATACCCTATCAACTGAGCCATCAACGCGTCATCATTAATCATTAATCATATCTACAAAGATTTAAAGGCTTTGAGTAGAACTGTTAATTCATGTAAGTATGATCACCACTATTCTCTTATTAAGGCATTGTAAACTTCAAAACCATAACTGGTTTTTTTTTTAACATCGATTACCCTAATATACTATGCCTAAATTTACTCAAAAGCCTCTTTACCACCCAAATATACCATCATCTATGGATTTGATAATTTATTATATACATTATAGTGTTTTTGATCAATTGATTTAAGTGGCCAAATATCTGTTCTTCATATATTTTAGACCTCAATTTTCATTTAGTAGTCGTCTCTCAATCTATCCACTATGTTAAATGAGAATATTAATCATAAATTCTAGAATAATATCGTACCATCACAAGATTCAATCCCACTTGATGGAATATCCCCTCTAGCTGGCTGTGGAAGTATACCATTAGTGTCCAAATAGTTAGTAGGATCGTCGCCTAGCATTTCTTCCTCTCGTTTCCTTCTAGCGTCTTTTGCTAAGAAATCCTTAACTTCCTCTACGTCTGTTTCTGGTTCATCTACAGTAAGTAAAGATGGAGGTCTCATACTAGCTTGCTGGAGATTGCAGCTTAACGAGTCTAAAGCCACTTTCTCACTGCCATAGACTTCAACCGGTGCATTTTCTTCATGGTACTATGAAATAAATACACGATAAATTAATTATAGCGATATATGTTTGATTAAAAAGATTGTACTTTGCGAAGGAACAACAGCCGTATTCCTAAATAGGCATTAAACTGGAATCCCAAGGATAAGCAGAGACTTGATCAACCAAGAAAGACCTGGCGAAGGTCAGTGCTCGCAGAATTTTCTAAGGATGGGTTTACTCGGTGAAAGGTGAAATGTGAAGACATATAGAGAGAGATATTTGGTAAAATAATAAGGTTAAAGAACAAAATTCTTACCAACTTCAACTTCTGACTGGTGAGGATCTTCAAAAGATTGTATGTGTCAGACATCTCGTGCCAGTGTAATGGATGACAGCCGACGAACAATTTTACTCTAGTCGAGGACATAACCAAGAGGAGTGTTCTACGTGGATTGTTGCCTAACCCCCAGGAAACTGATTTAAGATGCCCGTTGTTGAGGCTTTCCAAAGTAACTGAAAATAAATATTTTATTCAAATATATAATGTATATTTTTTATATACTTAACTTGTGTAATATAAGATAGTTGCTTAATAACCTATTACCAATAATAACCAAGCCTTTAATACTATTCAAGATCATCTCTATCGTTTGTCTGTTCATATGATTATTCAGTGAGAATCCAAAAAAATCTAGTGGGTGTACATACTTGAAATCAAAATACAGAGGTGCAATAATTACTTTGGCAGCGAAGCTCTGTAAAGGTTTTACCATATCCACTGTCATTTATAGAGATAATAGTTTATCTGCCGTTTTTTGCAATGTTGAGCTTTATGTATAATCGGAATCAGAAAATGAAGGTGCATCCAATAGTATATCTTGATTCATCTAGAACCGTCTATTCTCAAATGGCAATTAATGAAAACCGGCTAAACAGGCTACAGGTATTTAGATTTTTCTAATATTGTTTATCTTAAATATGTTTCTGTTCTTTATGATAACAGTTCAGTACTTTTATGTAAGTTAACTAAATCTAAATCTACATTGGCGTGGCTTACTGTAATGTTGGAACCAGTAATGCCTGAAGATTAAATTTATTAAAGCAGTTATGTGATTATATAGCAATTATCCTCATTTTCAAGCATCTTTTTACTTACCTTTATTCGTTTTCCTGTTGTAGAAGAGAGATATAGCGGCGTCATCCTCTCCTTTTGCGTGAAGTAATTCCTCTCGCCTTGCGCTTTTCCCATGAGGACCTCGAACGAGAATAACAACTTCGCCTCCATTTCTCGCGGATTCAGCTGCAGATATTACTTCGCTCGTGGCTTCTGGAACATAATTTCAAATTTAACTAAACTATGTTTATTTTAAATTAGATAAGTTTTCTTTTGTACGATACTATTAAGTTTTATTAACAACTAGCTGACCCGTGCAACTTCATCTGCACCAAATCGATTATTACCGGTTTCAATTATATTTTTAAACACGAAAAATCTTAATAAAACCGATTGCAGTGACATCTACATTGTACATCCAAACTATCCAGGGATTCAAACATATACCCAGTTAGTATCTGAGAAATGTTTTTTTTATAATAAGCCTAAAAGTCGTTAAATATTAGGTACAGTTTCGTTTACACATATTTTTCATCTTTGTCGACGTTTCATATGTGGTTGATAATTACGCATTCTAACGTCATATAGCCGTAGCCTAGTTATAATGTGCTAGACTTAATACTCATCGACGATTATGTTGTAGCTGATATGGTTACAATGGATCAGTGGTTAGCGTGTTCGAACACCACGTCGATCGACGTTCGTATCCTTTCAAATCATCTTGATAAATCCATAGAATGCTGCTAGAGCTTTTTCTAAACAGTTAGCTATACCAATAGGGTATATTAATACCCGATAGGTGTATTGGGCTTGTGATCAAATGGCATAAAATAGAAAGAATGAATAATCGAAAAGAACAATATCTATTGAGATTTATTTTAATTTATTTATTTTGATATCAACCGTGGCACAATCAAGAAACAACGAAGATGTTAAGAACCTCTTTGAATTATTTTATGTAGATTTATGTTTAAAACAAAAAAGGAATTCTCTGTCAGTCTTGAAAGAAATAGTGTAAAAAATAAATTTATTGAACATTGCAAATATATTATTTTTACTTATAAAATCGGCCAGCGACATAAAAATCGAACCTGAACCCTACTATTATGGCGACAGTAATGGAGAATTTTAAAAAACAAAGGTCAGTTGCAAGACGATTCTTAACTCATGCTGAGAGAAATTTGCAGAAGGCATTGCATGGCTAATATTAGGTCTTTGTTTAAATACTGGACGGGAAAGGCTGAGCAGTTATTCCTAATCACTCCATAAGTTGTGGCTCCAGTTAGAAGATTCGGAAGATATAATTTTTTTTTTGGACCTGGAAATCCGCAGAGGATTATAATCGTCGATAGGCCTATTTAAGTTCCGAATATGACAACGTTATAGTCCGCACATTGTTTCCATTAGAGATCTTCAAGAGATTTATAGTACACTAGCTGACCCGTGCAACTTCGTCTGCACCAAATTGTTTATCACTGGTTTCAATTGTATTTTTAAACGTGAAAAAAAAATGAATAAAACTGGTATCCAGTTGCAGCCACAACTACCGTTTCCAAAAATCCAAACTATCCACGGATTCAGTGAAACATATACCCAGACTACATGTAATTTTTATTTTAAATAAGCCTAGTACCCGTTCGTAGCATCATCTACCACTCCGTTGTTTGTAGTCCGGTAAAGCTGTTAAGACCTTACTCTGTCAATAGCGTAGTCATTTCGAGAAAAAAAAAATCATCTGCCAGGTTCATTTAAGATAAAAACTAACCTACATAAAACTAAATATCTCTACCGCTTACTTTATCATAACCATCTTCAACTTGTATTAAAACCTTTTTATACTCTATTATATTAAAGAAAAATATATGAACACCGTATCGAAGCGTCAAACATCCCGCCGAACCGTCAAATGTCACTTGCTTGAAACTATAGTCTAAGAGTTATAAACTGTTTCGAAAACGTATTTCAAATATATTTCTAATACATTTTTATAAATAATCTCTGTACCATTCACAACATAGTGCCTATCACTTCTTGATAATTTATCCATGCTGATATGTTTCTATTGTAGATTATTCTACGTTGTTATACTGAATATTTGGCATTAAATACATAACGTGTACTTGTCACACTTGATATTGGCGAAATTACCTATATAGGCAGAGGCCATACCGGAAAGAATCAATCAAGCCAGTTTTATACATTATATTCATCCTAACAACGGGCTACCTAGCTGCCGGTAAGAGTTGCGTTTATTTGTGCATATCGTACCTTCACAGACAAAAATATTGATTTTTAAATAATTTTAGGATTTTTTTTTTCACTAACTTAGAAACGTTATTAAAATGGAATTATTATTGAAAGACATTTTTGGTATTGACAATAATGTGCTTGATGCTATTTTTTGGAAATAAAAATAAAAGTAATCTTACCCCATGTTAGAATAGCAGTAATTTTATTATTACTATGTTTAGATATAAATAAGTACAAATTTTATCTTCCACACTACTTCAGTTATTACTCAACATTTAGACCGATTTATTGTTATAAAAATAATCTGTATAGAATATAGCTATAGCTATAGTTTAGTGCAGTACTGGCTGCACGATAAAGATAGCGATAATTGTGGCAGCGTATGTTATCGACGCATTTTTTTTTTCGAATTGTATACGCTGTTGACCTGGTAAGGTCTTTACAGCTTCACCGAACTATTGAGTCGAGCGCTGAAGGCACTCAACCGACTTGGGCTGTCGCCTGTTTTGTGCAAAAATCGCAACCTATCTGATCTAACCTAAGCTAAGCTATCTAGATATACGTATATAAGTTATTAAAACATGCATGTGTACCAAGCATGCGTGCCTCAACAACTCCTATATGTATTTTGTGTAGGAAAAATTTCTCCAAACTATATAGGATAGGATAGGGAAAAATAAGGGTAGAACTCTTTGTTGTGTGTTTATTTTTCTGAAAAAGAAAAACAGCATGTAAGCGTGTAGGCGTGCACATGTGTATAGGTGATGTATATGATGTTGTAGTAGTGATGTAAAGTTTTGTGTCACTGTATCACGTGAGCAGCGTACTCAAGGGCTCCCCGCCGAGGGAACGGACCTAGGCTTGAGCCGTTACCGAGCGAGGCCTAATCTGGTGTGCGGGAGCGAAATTTACCCCCAGACCATGGTGGCGTGATAGTGATTATGCGGGCGTGGACGTGAACACGCTTTGTTTGAAGAGACAGGCTGCTACTGATCTTTCGCTGACGTGATTGAATCAGGAGGGTCGGTAAGAATGTGTCGCGATGGTCTTCTATACTGCGCAGCGTTGGGTACGGGTTCATAGTTCGTGGCGGATACCACTAAAGGGCTGGGATAATTCGCGGCTTTTTCGAAATAACTACGTGTGAGTGATTTTATATACGCCCAGACAGAAGGCATCTCCAGGTTCCTGTGGAGATCTTTATTCCGGACGTACCATGGGGCACCGGTTATTTTACGTTGGGCTCGGTTCTGGAGAACCTGTAACTTTTGAATACGATTTTGCGTATGTGCAAAAACCGAACAACTGTACGTCATAATCGGACGGATGCAAGTTTTATATAAAGTGAGTTTATGTCTGAGGGACATTTTACTCTTATGACAAAGCAAATGATAGAGACGACCCAAGACCATAGCGGCTTTATTTCACACTCTATCTGTGTGTGAACCGAAATTTAAGTGTTTATCTAAAGTGACGCCAAGATATTTCACCTCGCCGGCCCAAGCTATTTCGGTTTCGTATAGCCTGATGGTCGACGACACATATATTTAAAATGGCGTCAATCCCAAGTCATACGTACATACCTTTACGTTTATCGTTGTTTCATTGTATATGGTGAAATCTTAATATCAATAATGTTTGATAAAATGAAATTTGTTCTTTGTTATGGAAAAAAATATTGGTTTAAAATTAATTATATTTTTTTTATAAAATATATCAGCAGGTATATATATATGATTGTTTATAAAGAAATGTGTCTGACTATGATACATTCATGCTTTTAATTGTGTTTAAATGTTACTGAAAAAAAAATTCTTAAACCTATTCATAATTCAAAATTAATTAAATCAAAACGCGCATTAAAAATACAACGTTAACCGGCTACCAAGTGTCCTTTCGGGCTAATACCTCACAGAAAATCGACGTGAAATAATAGCGCTTGCATTGTAGTGTTTCGTTTGGTCAGTGAGAGCGTCGGAGGCCCACTTCTCTTCTCCTTTCCTCCTTTGCCTTCCCCTACCCTCCCCCATATACAGGTTGGCAACGCACTTGCGACACCCCTGGTGTTGCTAGTGTCTATAGAGGTGGGGGTCACTTAACATGACCCACTTGTTCATTTGCCTCCTATGATACAAAAAAATATATATTGATATATTAAAGAACCAGGTATTCTAAATTTCTTGTTCTTTCATCGTTGCCGGCTCTTGTACTAAGGTGTCGCAAAAAAGTCTAGTTACGTTAACTACAAATTATTGTTTTTCGTTATCCTGGAGAACCCCTTGCGTTTTATGGGACGAAAAGTATCCTGGATGTAGCCTTGTAATATCAGTTATTACTGTGTTAAGTTTCGTTAAAATTGGTTTAGTACTTTCAGAGTAATACGGGTTTAGGTTCTAGGCTTTAATTCTTTATCCTGGAAAACCCTTTGCGTTTTATGGGACAAAAAGTATATCTGATGTAATCTCGTAGTATTAGTTATCACTATGTCAAGTTTCGTCATGATTAGTTCAGTAGTTTCAGAGTGATGCGTGTTCATAGGGACAGACAGACAGACAGACAGACAGACAGACAGACAAAAATTGTAAAAAGATTATTTTTGGCTTCTATATCGATAATATAGTCTACCCCGATTAAAATTTTCAAAAAATATTTAATGTACAGATTTCGACTTGTTACAGTTTTATTATAGTATAGATGTTAATCATATGTATTTTTTAGATAATGTATATCGAAGAACTAAGTTAAGAATGTATTTATATACTATTTTATACATAAGTCATTTTATGAATTTATCTTTTATTCATTTGTTATAATACTTGGGACTACAATTACAGGACACGATATATCAGTACTAACAGGCCCGGCGGACGTTATCCCACCCTGATCCAACAGCAACGCCACCTAACGGGTTCAATTGTGAATCTAAGCCATTCTCGGACCCACTGAAACACGCACACAAAATTTCATGAAAATCGGTCCAGCCGTTTAGAAGGAGTTCAGTGACATACACACGTACAGAAGAAATTTATATCCCCGATTAGGGCTCCCACGGCAGCGGCTCAAGCCTAGGTTCGATCCCTCGGTAGGGAGCCCTTGAGTGCGTTGCTTGCGCGATACGGTGACACACCCATACATCACTGCTACAACACTACACGATCACATCTACACACGTGCACGCCTACACGCTACACATCTTGGTGGAAGGGTTATTTTTGGTAATTTTTTTTTCCCTTATCGAACTGAAAAACTCTCCAAAGTTTCCGATAAAAATGTATGGAGGAGTTGTTGAGGCGGATATGCTGGTACTCATATACGTTTCAACAACTCAAACACATATGAATAGTTAGCTAGGTTAGCTAAGTTAGGTCGCGATTTTTGCATGCAACGGGCAACAGCCAAGCCGAGGTGTGCCGTGCACCCTTGAGCTGGTTGCCATTATAAAATCGGCTGAGTGCCTTAAGCGCTCGCCTTAGTAGTCCGGTGAAGCTGTTAAGACCTTGCTGGGTCAATAGCGTAGTCAGATCGAGAAAAAAAAAAAAGAAATTATATATAAAGATTTACAATATCATTCTTATGTTTTATTAAATTTACATACAATGATAATGAGAAATTCCTAAAATGAAAACTAATAAATTAATTTTCGTTAAAACAATCGGTAGAGAAACTAAACGTTTTTTTCTATATTAATTCTGATATGATTGTAAGTTCTGTCATAATAAGAAGTAATTGTGACAAAGATCATAAGTTCAATGAGATAGTAATGGCATTGTACTTAATTTGTAAATCTTTCGATAAGAGAACGTGTCATCGCCACTCACGTATGCTTCATTCATTTTAATATTGCCAACCCGATTGCGAAATCAAACCACTTCTATAAGATCTTTTCTATACGATCAAACGTAGGCAAAACACTAACATAGTGACTTGTTTTGAAGCATATATGTTCGGAAGAAACCGATTTATCCTATAGCTTCAAAAATAATAAGGTGCTTACAGGTGTAGTCAAGTCTGAATAGAAATAAGTATATATCTACGAATGTTTGCTCTACCATCGTATACCTGGAGTTCAAAACACTGAATATCGAGTATTGTAGGTATAAAGAAAAAGTAAATAATGCAAATTAGTAAATTAGAATAGAAAACGTTAAGCACCATCATCTACAGCCTGATATCGACACACTGCAGAGCCATAGGCCTTTTCTCGAAGGAAAGTTTGGGCATAATCACCACGCCAACCTGCGTCGTATTAGCGATTTCAAACTCTGAGAAATCCACAGTTCTATGTTTATTACATAAAGTACTACAAGCTCATTTCCCAGGTTCAGGTATCCTAACGATGTTTTTCCTTCACTGTCAGACGATAGTGTTACCAATTTAGATTATTAAATGTACGCGAACTGCAAAAAAATCCTTGGTACATGCCGGGGTTCGAACCTGTGGACATCGAAATGATGTCCACCGGTCAAACCACTGGACGAGCATGACTTTTAATGATAGTATAATTAGGTTATGATAGGACTAGAGTCAAAGCCCCCAAATATAATAAAAATAGTTTCATTTGATCAAAACGTCATGGCACAATGCTACATTTAATTTAAATTGACCTAAGTGCAGACTGACTTTTTAGACATTTTTTTTAATTAATCTAACCTAGCTATCTACAAATAGAAAACACAAACAAAATACATATAAACGTCACTTAAAACATACGCGCACAAGAGAATGTCACTAAAATTTAAAGTTTAATTATGTTAATCTTCATTAATTCCGCAAAGCGTTATATAATTAAATGTTTATCCGTTACAAGAGTTAAGAGACAAGTCATGTTAATAAAATGGGAGATAAGTAGGTAGGGAAGGAGGTAACAAATTATAGAGAGAGGGAGACTATTCTTAGCACAATTAAAAAATTATTGAAATACATTTCAAAATATTTTTCCCAAAAAATATGATAGTATACCAAATTACATACTAATCTGTCAAAGGTATTAGAGCTTATCAATTCTATATTTTTTTATAATAATTTATTCATATATAGATTACATAAGAACATAATAAAATATAAGTGACATTTTTTTATCTTTTGATGACTCCAACTTGAATACAGTTGCCATGCCATAAATGTTGTGATAATTTATAAAGAATTGTTAGCTAATGTAAGTTCATCCATGCGTATTATCTTCTAGTAGATAATTTAAGTTTGCGTTACGAATATCGGATAAAAAAAACGAAGAATTCGAGCTTATTGTGAAGAGAACAATTATATATATACGTATTAGTCAGTTTGTGCATAAGCTATAAATAATTTCGCGCGATTCTTTGTTTTAAATCTACGTCTATACCAATTAATCTGTTACAATAATTGTTATTTAATATAATAAGATATAAATAATAGTTTATAGCAATAACTATTAAAAGAACATCAGTATAAATTATTATTGATATATACCAGGAGACTGTTTAGACAGTAACAATAATTGTGTAGGACACTCTGCACTCGATTCTCGTTCTAAATCAATTAAAAAATAAGCGCTTAATATTTGACCTAATTATCTAAAAAAGTACAAAAAATATACACAAGTTTCTATGATAAAGCACAGTGTCAATGACCGTCTGCTGATTTCACTTTCATTTGAAAGGTAACGTGGGAACGTCAGGAACAAAACAAAAGGATTTATTTCCCGTTTTATTTTCGAAAATTATTAACTCCAGGTTGCTCATTGTAGCTTTTGACACCAGACATTGCACTTAGGTTTATTATTTTATTTACACGTTTGTAGCTATACTTTTGACAGTTTTAAAACATAACTTAGGTTATCTTGGTTGTTTATTAGTATTTCTTTTAATATATATTTATTTTAAATTATATTAATATATATTTTAATATATTATCTTATATGATAGATGAGACCATAAATTGTTATATCCTAGAATTCTACGAGTATCTAATCTTTCACCTGGTATAAGAGTTGTTGTAGTTTAACTAATATGGGAATAGCAATAAGTCGTTTAGAATATCAGACTATATTTCTCAGTTGTCACCACTGCACTTTGCCTTGAAAGGATGTCAATCAATTTTATAAAACAGAATTTAAAAATATACATATTTGAGAATGTATATGTTGACTCAATGATATTACAAATATAAAAATCATTGCTGTTGACTACATTCTTTAAGATATTACATACTAAATACTTAACATATCCAACTACTAAGGATATCCTCAATTTGTTATCATTAGTTATCAGTAAAAATCCTAAGAGGGATCAATAGAATCGATCTCAAATATAGTTTACAATCGTGTAAACTTGTTTCAAATACAGACTTGAGAAGTGAATAACATTACAAGGCCAACGTTAAGCCCAGCTTTAGCCAAAGTTTATTCTTAACCGAGATGACACAAGCGTTCACTTGAATCAGTGAATGTTTCATTTTTAACTTACTATGAATGGTCGTATTAAAAACCACAACGAGATTATACCTACATTAAGTATTGGCGAATAGTAGTTAGTGCTCTTACAGAATAATATTACAATTATCTAGTACTCTAATATTTAAAATCCACATTGTTTTCTTCTGAGATCTCAAGCTTTCAAAAATGGTTTCCATAGTCTCTCTACATCTTGTTCTATATTTGAAAATATAATTACATACAGAAAAATATACAGAGAAAATATAAGAATGCTTTATGATATGATGCATGTGGTTTTGAATTGAAAGACCGTCGCCCCTTCTCTTGTCTAAGTTTAGTGTGTAGACCTTCTTAGATGAATATTCTAAAAGAATTATGGAACGAAAGACGTCTTATGTCATATGTTTTACATAGTAAGAATAAAGTTTCAAAAACGAAGAATGAGTTTTCATTATTTTGTTCAAGTTTTGCCATGCTACTGTGAATTTTTTTTCGTAAGAAAGAAGCCAATTCCTTTACGACATAGGTAACATATAAAATTTAATTCTGTCCTATTTCCCAGATAAATATGTTATTCTCGGCATTCATGAAAAATCTGGAACAGCATAAAACAAAGTTAGGGGCAAACGTGTTCGTTTTTGGTTTGTAAACAATATTAAAACTTATTTTGGCAAATAATATTGTTTGCATAGAAGTAACGTCTTAGAAGCTTTCGATATGCGTTTTTTACGATACAGTTTCCTATAGATATCTAAGTTTACTACGTTTAATATTTTCTATAGATCATTATCTACCAAATTCGACAGCTATGAAAACTTCTTCATGCCCAACAAAAATTAATATCACCTTATCTCTGTTTTTTATTAATAGTAGTTTGTTTGGTTTTTCACTTAGGACTCAAAAATCATAAATTAATATTAAAAAAATGATTAGCTTATATGCAATAATATAATGTAAACATGCAATAATATAAACTCTTCATAACGAATTTCAAAGGACCGAGCATACTTTTTCGTCAAAAAGTTTTCGCTATATAGGGGGCAGAAAAAAATAGTTTTGTGGTAAATCATCCAAACTTAATTAATTACTACGTTATTGTAGTCCGGTGAAACTGTTAAGACCTTGCTAGGTCAATAGCGTAGTCAGTTCGAGAAAAAAAAATCTACGTTATAGAAATATTTTTGTTAAAGGTCGACGTTATGAAGAGTTTACACTGTATTTTTAGAATATATAATATATAAATATAATATATAATCCGTCAGCAAAGCTGAATTGCAATTTATCCGCAATATCTTACATCAGAGCTCAATACAATGGTTCCGCTAAGATAAAAACATTTATCAAATCTTTCAACAACTGTTTTCTACAACTAGCGCTAAGAAGAAAATCATTGAATACTCAAATCATGACCGTTACAATAATTTACTTTGAATTCCTGATGGTAAACGGTATACGTGTATTGGTAATTGTGGTATCAATGATGTCACAAGTGGTTCTCTTAACGGTAACAAGTAAAAAGCTCGCATCACCTTTTAAGGCCTTCCTGTTATACGCGACCAACGATCCTGACCTCAATACAGCAGCCAGTTATCACAACGTACTTAGTTTCTCCAAAGTTTAAACATATGAAACACGTGTAAAAATGAAATCAAGTTGTTAGGAAAACATTAACAGATGACCTCAATCGTTGTTAAAGTTGTTAAGACTCATGACCAAAAATCGCGGCGATAAATTTTCAAAAGTGTCAAGCAACCTCTGCACCTTTGTCATGTAAATCAAAGTATTACTCCATATACTCGTATACATGCCCCGATAATAAAAAAACACCTACAAATTATATACCTAAACGGCCTAAACCTTTCTCGTAAATCAATCTATGTACTGATTAAAACCACATGAAAATACGTACAATACTTTTTAGGGGTTATCACGAACAAACAGACAGACGTGGCAGAGGACTTTGTTTTATAATATGTTAAGATGATATATTAATACTTTATCCAATATAAGCCCTGAGAAAGACCTGATAAAGGTCAAAGCTACCAGCGGTTCGAAAGAATAACCCAATCATCGAGAAGAACCGATATGAAACTCTATTTGGTTTATCTTTTCATGATAAATATTTTCACATTCGATAGTGAATGCACAGAGAGGAGTATCATTTCCAGATGTCACCATCGTTCACATATTGATCTACCTTATAATTAACCCCTTAGACATTAAAACTTACTTGACACAATGCTTGGGCTCACTATGCTCTAATGCATACAAGGCATTGCATATATCTTAAGTATATTGTTGTGGCTGCTACGATACTGGCATCGGTCATGTTTACCGTAGCTCGTGTTGTTGTTTACCAAATAATTCTTTAAAAGCAAACTGATTCGACTGTATCTTGAGAATGTTATCAGAGGCCAGATGGTTTGTTGTTTTCGACACTGAGCAGAATTGTTAACAAGTGTGTGCACCTACGCAAGTTAATGATTTTTATTATGCAGGTGTAAATTGTAGATTATTTATGAAACGTACTGTTTATCTTTACTAACATAGGCTAAGTTTAATAACAAACTGAGATGTAATGTCCGAAAATAACTTGTTGTTTTTGTTAAGTTGGTTAGGAAACTTAATTAAGCAGTATACATATTTTGATTACTCTATCCACCTGGATACTACATGTTGAAAAAATTGGAGCATTTTACGGAAAAGAATAAATTCTTCCTTCCTTAAGCTTGGCAAACAACAGCCAAACAACGTAAAGTACCTACAAGCCAATTTCGAGACAGGACAAAGATTATGTGGGTGCGCATTACCAAATAGAGTAACACGCGTCGCCATCATTTGTGATCAATGGAGTACAACCAGTTTGACCATAAACACTGTCTAAATTTATATCCGCGAAGCCTATACGTGCACAAACATAACCAGCTCACGACGTTTCGAATGGTAATTTATTTATTAAAGAATACAAGCTGTAATAAAGGAAACTATAGAAATACCTAACTAAATTGATATTTATTTATACAATAATTAAAGTATTAAGACAAACATTCCAAAGCTACAAATAGAACAGGGACAATTAGTAAAAACGTAATGGAATCGAATTAATTAGAAGACAAATTCAAGAACTTTCTATTTTTCTTGATCGATTCAAAGGGAAATAAAAAAGCTTTTTGGGTTTAGTAAATGCTATACAATAAGTCTGCAATAGTCTTCACGTAGCTTCGGACCATATAAAAATTTCAAGCTTCTCTAAGACTCATCCTCCGTTATTGAACTTAATACTTTTTTTTAATTGAATACGCTATTGATCTGACGGCACTGCTTCACCAGAATTTAATACGGCTAAAATTGCCGCTATAGCAAATGGCATACTCTATTATAAAACGACGTGATTGAAAATCTACAAATGTTGTCTAAGGTTATGATATGACTGACTTTGAAGTACAGTCAATGAAATACATTGACATGCAATTAAAGGGTAGTAGCAGACTGGGAATGAGAATATTTTAGAATTACTATATGATATTAAACGTGCGTTAAATGTTAAAAAATATGTGCAAAATGCATCTAGACCAGCACTCAAACACAATTCAATTAGTTTAAATCAGCTTTTATATATCAGTAACAGCGAGTCATATTATTATTTTTCGGCCCTTAATTTCATTTTCATACTCAGATTATAAATTTAGCCAACGGCACGTGTGTCAAACATTACTATAGCGTTATGTAAACAATGTCTATAATAAATATGCGACCTTGTTAAATTATTACCCTATAAAAGAAGAAAGACTTTCGACGCTTCGCAGTTATGCACAGACGAAAATGTTTGCATAATTTTAACAATATTAGCAGACTGTGTGTTTACGTGATGTTATTAAAAGTGAGTTTTTTAATACTTCGAGCAATCGGTTTTTTTAATGACTTTCCTTAGGCTAATTTCAAGTCTAAAGTTATTTGATTCAAACTTCCAATAAATTAGAGACAACTTCATCATCATCATTACCCTTATCCCACCTAAGTAGGGCGGCACAAGATGTTTTCTTTTTCCACTCTCTTCTATCAAATGTCATCTCAGTTTTCACACCTTTTACGCACATACCATTTTTCACACAATCCATCCACACCTTTTTCGGTCTTCCTCTAGTCGTATATCCATCCACCATCATACTCAACACTTTTCTAGTCACATGGTTTTCATCTCTTATCATAACATGCCCATACCATGCTAACCTATTACTTCTCAACTTCTCTGTCACCGGTGCTATTTTCAAACTTCCTCTGATATACTCATTCTTAAACTTATCCATTCTAGTCACACCACACATCCACCTTAACATTCGCATCTCTGCCACATGTAATTTTTTCTCAAATTAGAGACATCTTATGAGCGGGTAAATAGTACACAGTCTCGAGGGTGAATTTGTACGAACAATTTTTTACTACGCGGCATTGCATTTGTTTACGATTATTATATTATTTCGTTTATTATATTTTGTATCAAAATATTCCCATAAATTAAACGTATTTATCTATAGATGTACCTACGTTTTTTTTTTTTAATTTATGGCAACCAATTTCATAGATGAGTACTGCCATAGTCAAGTAGATAATAATAATATTATATCTGTCTTGTGATAGTATTAACGTTCTGACAAAATGGTCCATTATAAAAACTTTCCAGGCAGATTTTGTGGCATCTAAGAATACATGCTCCATGGTATTATTTACTATCCATTTCACTTGTGCACAATAATCGGACTATATTACGTAAGACGCCATCAAAGTTACATAGTATTTAGTCAAATAAGACAAGATTATTAATCTATACTAACATTATAAAGAGGTAAGGTTTGTGAGGTTGTGATGTTGTGACTTTGTAGGGGGTAATCTCAGGAACTACTGGTCCGATCTGAATAATTCTTTCAGTGTTATGTAGCTCATTCATTGAGAATGGTTATAGTCTATATATCATCACGCTAAGATCAATAGAAGCAGAGCACAGATGAAAAGTGTTTCAAAATCGTGATGTTTTTTCCTTTTGAGAACTACTGCGTGTTAGTGTACTTATTCCACGCGAACGAAGTCGCGGGCAGAAGTTAGTAAAATATAAAAGCCGGTACATAGAAGACTAAGATCCCGCCAAAAATTCTCAGAAGCAACCTTACTCCAAAGAACAAAAATATTATTTTAGTTATTTCCGCATAATATGGAGTGTATTTTAAAGGCTTTGTGAAACAAGATCAAAGCGCTTTTATTCACAAGCCGTTAGATGTATACGGAAGTAAATACAATAACAAATTCAAACGAGCTTATTGTCTTATTTGTCCTCTTTTCATTGATCCCAAAATAATTTATTCGTTTACGTAGTCTACGTTATTTAATAGAAAAACACAACTGTAGGTGGTAGATCCAAGCTAAAGCTGTTACTGGTTTCAGTATGAATGGGTCGGCTCGCCCGGGGTACTACCACCCGACCCACAGAAAACTGACGTGAAATAACAGTGCTTGCATTCTTGCGTTTCATTCAGTCAGTGAGAGCGCCACCTCCACTTCCCCATCCACTCCCTTTCGCCTTTCTCCCATCCCTCCCCCAAACACAGGCTGGCAACGCACTCGCGACTCCCCTGGAGTTGCTGGTATCAATGGGCGGTGGTAATCACTTAATACATATTAACATCATCACAATATTTAATATCAGGTGACCCACCTGTTCTTTTGCCTCCTATGATATAAAAAAAAAAACAATCTTAAAATATCCTTCAACAAAAGAAATGTTAGTAATGATCACCAGTCTAATGGTTTTACAAGTAGTCAACTTTAACCGTTAAGTCCTTGTTAGGTTAATAGCGTTGTTAGTTCGAAAAAAATGGGAACAGGCAGACAATCGCTGCGTAGGACTTTGTTTTATAATACGCAGTGATAATACAGTCACATACCCAGATCGTAGACAACAAACGTAACTAAAAATAATAGGCCAAAAAGGAATTCACGTTTTTAGCGTAACTATGATTTTTAAATATGACTTCATAATTATAATTAGACTACAAAAAACTCTTTATGTAAGTCTCAGAGGTGCGCTAAACGTTACCAATCTAGATATAATTCATAAGTTATGGCTAATTGGAATACTCTTCACAAGGTTGTACTTACGTTTCATAAGAACAGATTGCTCAGGATTTCGCAGCTGTTAATTTTTCTATGTGAACAAATTTAAGTTTGAATTGCAAGTTGTACCTAGTATTAGAAGTTCTAAGGTTCTTTGTTCATTGCCCGATTGAGGATTGGGTAATTGTAATTTAAAAAATTGTAAGATCTCATTACATATTGGTGCCAATGTTGAAGATTAATTTTCAAAATATTTAATGAAAAAATTGTATATAGTCCCGTCAGGAACGACGTTTTTAAACATATAGTAGAGAATTACATTTAAAAAATGCATTTCAAATGTTACAGTAAAATATTAATTAAATAAAATTAGATAGGTTAAACATAACTTACATAGAAAATAGTAAATATAAAAAACAAAGGGTGCTATAAAGATACGCAGGTAAAGGTGAGCCTTTACTGCATTTTTTTAATACAATAAAAAGCTAATATGACGCGGTATTTTCAGGCCTACCATCTAAGTACTGACCGCGCCCAATGTTGCTTAACTTCGGTGATCCCAAGAGAACTGGTGTCTTCTACACTAGAGACTCGATAGTGTTTACACTCACCAGTTTTCATCACACAAAAAGTTTTATTTACATTTTCACATGTTCAGAACAACTAGTAGCGCACAATATTCGTCTGTTCAGAGGCACATACTCTCACGTATATTATAAAAAGAGACAAAGAGATAAAAATAAAAGTCGTACAGAAGCGTATAACATTTTTTCCTTACTTAACGTTTTCTGCCAGTCAACTATTACCACAAGCCGCGGTAATGAACTTTGGTCCAAAAAATTATTTACAGGTAAAGTAAGTACATAGATGCATACAAAATTAATCATTTTATATATATTTTAATTAATATCGCCAACAATAGTCCAACAGTGTCAACACATGAGACGTTGCTTTCCAACAAGTTGTTCCTAAAAAATTCTTCACATTTTTTGTCACATGATTTCATTTTATTATTTAACTATGTTTAGTATTACAAGCCTGTTATTTGTATTAGACATAAAGCGCTGGAGTCCGTGGTCAAATACTGCGGCCATTACATTCAATATTACTACAGTGAGTGTATATAATCGAATTTCGCGGTACATTCGTGGGCGGCACGACGGACTGACCTCATGATGTCATCACTGCAACCTGTTGCATTCTGTATTTGCTTTTTGTATTACGCATCTATGATAAATATTGTAATTGTTAAATGAAGAAACGAGACAACTATCTGTTTATCTTGTTTGTTAATGTATATTTTAAATAACGAATTAAAATCATGGCTTTGTGGAGACTCGCGAGGATAATCTATTTGCGACCTTGAAAAATATATATCAATATTTATATTGATAAATATTTTACTTAAAACAATCACCATTGCTTATTAATTTATTCTAGCATCACAAAGGTCACCTTTCCAGTAGAAAGATAGATAGCAACAGCTTATAATAACATTCATACATAACTTACTTTCAAAAATATGGTACAGTTGTTTGTTTAATATGGATAACATCCACACTGTTCGTCATATTATAAATTAGAAAGTAAATTTGTTTGTTTGTCTGTTCGTCTATATGTCACGCTTTCACGATTTAACTACTTAGCAAATTATAATAACATATTACAAATCAGTAAAACATACTGTCTCTGACGTATCCCGTCAAATTTACATTAACTCGAGCGAAACCGCGAGCAAAAACTTGTATAAATACAATGACACAAACATGCTAGATAAGACAATCTTTTCTCTTTAATTATAAATTTAAAACAACATTACGGCAAGGTCTATAATGACTTTTCACTCCCCTTATTCAATAACTAGCTTTTGCCCGCGGCTTCGCTCGTGTTACGTTTCACCAATTTTGCTATTTTATTTTTCCTGAATTAGAGGTATCTCTGCAAACGTGTATGCAAAATATCATAATGATTAGCCGAGTAATTGAGACGTGAAAGCGTCACAAGCAAGCAAACAAACAGACATTCAAAATGTATAACTAGCTGACCCAGCCACTGGTTGCTGTATCTCAGTTATTAAAAAAAGAAATTCAAAATCAAGACGTGACGCCATCTATTAGATATCTATAACTATCGGTTCTATAGTATTCTGTCAACAAAGTAATTTTAAGCGCCATCTGTTTGAGACCGATAAAACTTACAATTAATAACAATAGTCAACATTGACAATAATTAAATTTGTAATTAAAAAATATTCAGGGAATTAATCGAAACATAAATTACCCTATCTCCCAAGTTGGACCAAATTATACATAAATGCCTACTTTTAATGAAGATCTGTTGTGTAGTTTCGAACTTCATCGTGGACAAAACTAACGACACTGGATTTTTATATATTTATATTTAGGATAACTTTTTTTTTCGAAATGACTACGCTATTGACCCAGCAAGGTCTTAACAGCTTCACCGAACTAATATTTAGGATAACCTGAGAGAGGAACGATATAGG
>JACEII010000030.1:2095348-2185886 GCA_014332785.1 Antheraea mylitta
CTAAGGTACTGTTAATATTAACAAAGAACAAACGTGTGAATAAAATAACGATGTTATTCTCACAGTAGGAACGTTTAGTCAATAATTTATATCGCATAGCTCATATGGCGTATAAATAACAATAAGCGTTCCAGATGTTACTTGAATTATGGAGTTGCTAACTTGATCGATATCCCCGTGGGAATTTACTTAAGTTCTGCACACTTGTACATCAATATTATTTTTAGTGAAATTAGACAAAGGAGACTACAATCGCTTGTATAATATTAAATATTATATACCTCCTTTGATATTACTGTATCCAGTATATAAAGTACCACCTTCTTACAGAAAACCGACGTAAAGTAACAGTGCTTGCATTGTTGCGTTTCGTTCAGACAGTGAGAGCGCCGGAGGCCCACCTCTCCTCACCTTCCTCTTCTCTTCTTTCCTTCCTTCCGCCCTCCTCCCCCGACACAGGCTGACAACGCACTTACGACTCCCCTTGTGTTGCAAGTGTCTATGGACGGTGGTGATTACTTAACATCAGATAACCTGTTCGTTTGCCTCTAATGAAATAAAATAGATAAAATAATAAAAAAATAGATAAAATAATAAAAAAATAGATAAAATAAAATCGATGCAGTGATACAGACTGCTTGCGTAAGTAAAAATTCAAAACAATGAAATAAATGTGTTGTCTTTTGAATTTTTTAAATTAAATATATTGTGAATGACAATATTTAAATTTTAAATTATTAACACCAGTGTAATTTTCATATCTAATAGCACTTGGAGCAATACATTACAACAAAGCCTATTAATCAATCAAACGTATGATGAGCTGCAAAATATCAATATTACATGTAAACAGCCCCCTGTACTACGCTTCTCTAGTCTGACGTAATACAGTCGGTCACGCTTACTGGCATGCCATGACGCGAAATTATAAATTTATCTCCTTCCAGAAATACCGTTCAACGAGCATAAAACAGTTTTCACTTCAACAAATTGCTGTATGTATCCTTAGAAAAATTTATAAACATAAAAATCTTGATAAAGTGGCGGACAACCGCTAGTTTTCAATAAAACAGTAAGACATTATTAGCAACGGAATTAAAGTATCACGAATCATATTCGTGTAATCACAAACCACAACTCATAACGATATGATGCACATGGTTTTATGAAATATGCCTACATAATTACATATTTATATGTCAAGTAGGTATTATTCATCCAGTGTGGCACAACAACGCCATATGTTCCCCGCGGCTTTGTCATCGTCAAGAATATAATGAACTCGGGTAATTCAGCGCTTGTTAGGATGCTTCGTTAATCCCGGAACGTATATTCAATGCTAACAACACAGTTAAAAGAGCTTTCAATATTTGCGCTCAAATCAGAGGCTCGGCTTGAAGTCTTATTTTAATATTTTTATTTAATACAGATAGTACTTCATTCTTCAACTAACTTTTTTGTTTTGTGAGTTTGTTTTATTAATAATGGATTGTATTTTATTTTTTATGTGTAACATCTATAGACGCCGGTAAATCTGATATTGGCATGGCGCGACGTGGCGACGCAAAACACGAAGTTTGCACTTTTAACGAAATACATAATAATATTTGCAACCCTGTCTGTACAATAATAAGATTCAAATTGTTCTGTCTGCCACTTGTTATACTAGTGTTACGCGCAACGAGCCGATGACATAGCGCCCTTTGTTAAATGCCGCCAAACACAGAGCGCCTGCGACTAATTGAATTTTTGTATTTAATAAAAATGAACATATATGTAATAAAATAAATAGACTTTATATTTTCATTATGCCATAACTGATTCCTGTCTTAATGTTTTTTAAGCATAAAACCTATACAGAGCAATGGATCTTTCACATCTGCCAGGCGTCCCATGATGACTCAATTTTTTTAAATATGGTTTCTATTCACCGAAATCTCTGGTTCACTGCAGGGTTCGGATCAACGCCAATAGAGATATAGATCAACCAGTAAGCGATCATCGCTTCAATGTAACTGTCATAACTGTTGATATGAGACTTTTTTGAAGATCTCTACGTAGAGTCCGAGAGGGTCCAATGAAATTTAACATAGGACGTATGCTGAAGTAGACATTATAATGACATCATGAAACGGTCTGTTTAACAACGGAGCGTTATAATTCAATTATTCACTACAAGCAAATGTAATTAACCTTTTAAGGGCCGGAATAAAAACATGTGTGAATTGACTTAGGACAAAATTATTACTGTTCCTATACTTTGTAATAAATATTTATACTCGGTTTTGCAATACATAAAGTTTTCTATATATGTATTTTTTATGCTTATAGGCATGCTATTTTCACCCCTTACTCGGATTTGTATGGAAAAGGCTTGTGTATTTTTGTTTATAAATCCGCTCTGTACATGGCACACATTTTGTTGGCAAGTTTGATAAAAAAATGGTGGACAACAATTAACTTTAACATCTTAAACTGATAACTGTCAAATATCTTTTCGCATTCACTTCGTTTACGTTTCTGTTATGTGGAAGTGCTTCGTTAAATTTTCTTGCCTCCCACAAACCACTTTATCTCCCTCCAATTTTACTTATAAACATTCACTCTTGCATAGACTTACATTTCGAATTAACCTTTCGATCAATATATTAATTACATATAAAAATTATTAAAGGCTTGTATACTATTTACGCAGTAACGCTTTAAGCATACATACATAGATATAAATGTACATGTATGTGGTAGAACCACGCTGAAGCTATTACTGGTTTCGGCATAAATGGATCGGCTCGTCCAAAAAAGGCTCTTCTAAGCATACATACACAGACATAAATGTACATGGATGTGTAGGTGGTAGAGTCACGCTGAATCTATTATTGGTTTCGGCATGAATGGGTCGGCTCATCCGGGGTAGTACCACTCGACGCATAGCAACACCGACGTGAAGTAACAGTGCTTCTATATGATTCTTGTTTTTCCTTAACATTGAAATTTAAAAAATGAATTAAATTTGCGTCACCGAAGAACCACCGGTTAATTGAAATCTATGCTTATATAAATTAATATTGATATGTTTGAGATCAACATACTCCAACACTGGTTTTTCACAGGTAAATTTTTATGACATCCAGTTATAACCATTCTAAGTAATGATAGAAATGTGAATATGAATTTGTTTGTTTTTAACCGACTTCGAAAAAGGAGGAGGTTATATGTTCGGGTGTATGTATTTTTTTTTTATGTATGTTAATCGATATCTCCGTCAATTGTGAACCGATTTTAATGATTCTTTTTTTGTTTGATTCGGCTATACTCCAAGGTGGTCCCATATAATATCCTATAACCCTAAGGGGGTTAAATATCGTTTATTTGATTTTCACCCAGTTCGTGTCTACGTATTTTCGTGTACTTGAAACCGATTTCAACAATTTTATTTGAAATTTGATAACTGGGAATGGTGTTCTTGAAATAAAAAAAAATCCAATCATAAGGGTTGAAAATAAAGGGATGAATAAAGCTTATATGAATAAATGAACTTCCCCATAAGCTAATTTTAATGAAAACTTGGAACAACCTGTTGTAATGATAAGAATATCATTTAATCAATCCTGAGTTGATCATGAAAATGAAGAATGGAACTCCTCAACGGCTTACAGCAGCTATCTTGTGTTTGGGTACATAAGACTCGTTTGACGAGGACTTACATGTGGGGTTATGACTGTTGAGGCAATTTCCGTGAAACGGACATTAGGAAATATGAGGTTCTGGAATTCGTTCACAATCAACCTAATTTGACCAGTTGGATCTAGTACGGTGTAATATCATGTTTGTTTGTCAAGTTATGAACTTATTTTATAATTAATTAGAACCAGATAAATATATTTATATACACTAAAAATGGAAAAATAAAAATTTTTACAAAAAAAAATTGAACCGACTTCGATATCAAATCTCATACGGCACTGAAAAGCGAAAAATAAATACATTATTAATTCAACCAAATAAAATAAAATATGAATATTTGCGCTACCTAATAATATATTTGAAATCGGTGCCAACCATATTTCATATCATCTACATACAACGTTTAGGTCCACTCTCGCGTCTATTTGTATAGTGTAATATACTTTTTTATACCTACAACAAATTAGAAATTTAGGTTGGCACCGACTTCCAATATATTATTAGGTAGCGCAAATATTCATATTTTATTTTATTTGGTTGAATTAATAATGTATTTATTTTTCGCTTTTCAGTGCCGTATGAGTTTTGATATCGAAGTCGGTTCAATTTTTTTTTGTAAAATTTTTTTTTAAACTTCTACTTAACTAACCATCATAAAATTAAATTTAAAAAAGGTTGAACACTACCTATTATCCATAACAAATGTACTGTTCCAGGACTGCGAACGAGAAATAAAATAGTTCTTTACAAATTAAGTCATTAAGGGCTGAAAATTTAATCTAATTTTTAATCTTAGTATAGAAGATAAATGTACGTACTTTTGAAAAACAATATCGATTTAGGTACTTTGAAACATATAAAAATTCCTTCTATAAGTTAAGAAACTTTGTATCTATACTACTCAATATCTAGAAACATTTTTCTGAACTCTATGTGTTACGTCAGTAAGCGGCAACACGAAATTGCTTTAACAAGCGCATAAACACGTTATGTGACGGTTAGTTTAGCAATGAATTAATCCAGTCCCGTCTTCTTTGATGATATTATATTGTTAATTGAGACGACAAATATCTCTTTAGTCTATTATTAACATTTGTTATCTCTATATCTATAAATTATATTAAATAAAGTAGCTTCTTACGTTTGTCTGTGTGTTCCTTAGTTATTCTACACTATGCAACCGATATCCATACGAATCTGTACATATTTGTCGTCGCATTTTTTTAAATATCATATAGAAGGCAAATGAACAGGCGGGTCACCTGTTGTTAAGCGATCACCGTTAAGACACTAGCAACAGCAGGGAAGTCGCAAGTGCGTTGCGTTGTGTTTGGGGGAATGGAGAGAAAGGCAGAGGCATTAGAGGAGAGGAGAGGGGAGAAGAGTTGGGCCTCCGGCCTCTCACTGTCCGAACGAAACGCAACAATGCAAACACTGTTACTTCATGTCGGTGTTGCTACAGATCGGGTAATACTACCCGGGACGAGCCGACCCATTCATACTGAAACCAATAATAGCTTCAGCGTGGCTCTACCACCTACACATACATGTACATTTATATCTGTGTATATATGCGTAGAAGAGTCTTGTTTTTTTCGCTTGCCTATAATTATACTTATATATTACAAGTTTGTTAGTAACTGTACAAATATAGCAACTAAAAAAAGGAGAAGATAACTCCGGGGAGTAGACGGAGTGCCAGGTCGGTAGCTCCTGCTCCCCGGCCTATAGGTGATTGAAGGCACCAAGGGGTTTTAGTCCGTGTAAGTCGAGCAAACCCATCCAGAGCTGCCCGGCTAAGGTGGAAATCCGTAGGGATTTCCCCATGTAAAAAAAGGAGTTAACTCATAGCAGGCTTTCCAGGCAAGGTCACAAACTACGATATATCTCATTGTTGGCTTTAAGCGTTAGTAAAAGTTGTCCTTTATGGCATACTATTTAAACAGATATGTATGAAGATACCATATATAAAAAAAATTCGCCCAACAAAATATGAAAGCACCAATCGCTTAGACACTTATGAGCCCATATTAGTACATTGCACCTAAGCAAAGCCGGGGCTTATCGCAAGTTATTATCATAAGAATGTACAAGTACGACTGGTTTACAATTATGTTACTTTATTCGTGTAAAAAATAAATCAATAATCACATTGTAAAAAAGACGAGACAGTGATAAGGACTTCCAATTGAAGTGAAAACTTAAAAAAATTACAGTGTATATTATTTAAATAATTATTATTTAAATTAAATAGTTTATACCTACATCTTCATAAATTCTATTAATCAATCCAACGTATAAAATGGACTACAAAAAATCAATATTACATGTACACAGTCCCCTATATTACGCGTCGCTAGTATGACGCGAGCCGCGCAAGCGTAATACGACCGGCAACGCCTACTAGCATGTCATGACGCGAAATTGTAAATTTTAGTCACGTTAAAAATAGCGTTCAACGCGCCTAAGAAAGTGTTCACTTCGAAAAATAGTGCAAATAATTCGGGTACCTTAAAAGGCATTTTCGTCGAATGTGTCGTGAAGTTAAATTCTTTAAATGTGGTACGGACAGTCGGATATTCTATCCACGGGTTTAGGTATATTTTTGGTCGCCCCTCTTTGCTTGCAACATTACACTAATGACTACGTAAATAGTCACACATAACGTTCTACATGTTCGACATGGGAATGACTACAGAATGTGGATTTTATGGACATGTTACTTTTTAACCCACATAAGCACATATTTAATGTATATATTTAAGCAACATTATATTAAGTAAACACTTAAGGAACCTATCTTAAATCATCTTCTACCTATATATATATAATAAGAATGAAGTGTCTGTATGTAATATCAAAATTTTAAAAAAATGACCGATTGGGCATGAAAGTATACACGCTTCTGGTAACAAAAATGCAATTTTACATTTTTTTTGTCGGTCTGTCTGTTCCGGGTAATCTCCGAAACGGCTGAACCGATTTTGACGGAAATTTCAATGGCGGATAGCTGAAATTACAGCGGGTAACTGAGGCTAAATTATACTCTTATATTATTAAATTATATTATCTAAATTAGACTAGCTGTTAACCGCGGCTTCGTCTGCAATGCTATCTCCAAAACGGCTAGACAGATTTTCACAGGACATTCAGCAACAGCTTGAAAGCTACCGCTCCGTGTTAGTTAGCCCAAAGTAACTATTCCACGCGAACGAAGTCGCGGGCAGAGGTTAGTATATGATAAAATTTATTTAACAAAGTTCTTAAAGCGATTTAATATCAAGAAATATCAAAAGTTATACAAACAATCCTCATACGACTTTGGTAACACCTGAGAAAGAATTCTATACTTTACTAGCTTTGCCCGCGATTTCGTCCCCATAGATCCTCATGTAAAAAACAGTGATTAATTAAATCATTTGAATGTATTTAGTTATCTAATTTTCTCTCATACTTACGCCGCGTCGTCATTAAAATTACAATAACTTTTAATAGAGTCAAGCGATTTTAATGAAACAAAGACTAAGTTAGTCTCAAGGATATACTTTATGATTTTCTAGCTGAGGTTATATCGTGAACTCAGTACTTTAGCAGTGATGCTTGTTCTTACAGACAGTAATTTCTAAAAATGATTGAAATGTATTCTAAGACTTACTCCTAGACACCTACAACATTTTTTTGACGAAAATGGAAAAGTACAGACACGTTAGAATTACATTCTAATTATATGTATAGAAGATAGAATAGATATAGAAGATGGGTTTTATTTAGCGTTTTTTCGTAGGTGGTAGAGTCTCGCTGAAGGTATTACTGGTTTCAGCATGAATGGGTCGGCTCGCCCGGGGTAGCACCACTCTCTCACAGAAAACCGACGTGAAGTAACAGTGCTTGCATTGTTGCGTTCAGTGAGAGCGCTGGAGCCTTCCTTCCCTCCCTTCCTCCCTCTCCGCCCTCTCCACCCTTACCCTATCTCCCAAACACAGACTGGCAAGCCACTAGCAACTCCCCTGGTGTTGCTAGTGTCTATGGACGGCGGTAATTACTTAACACCAAGTGACTCCCGTATTCATTTGCTTCCTATGACATAGAAAAACTACAATATAAATCAATGTTAAATCGCGATGTGGTCTAAATTGTTGAACACACTAAACCTAGAGGTGACTTGCTCTCAAATGCAGTTGCCGGAACACACCAACAGGTGCTTTGTGACAGGTTTTCAATTTGGGTGGTAACTAGTCAGTCGGACTTAAAAAAGCCATCACCACCGTGATATAGTTTCATCACGATGCTTATCTTGACTAGAAGCTCACTTAGTTGCAAAGATTCGAAATTACGTCAGTCAATGCGGTGTCCGAATATGCTTTTTTTTTCATAGATGGCAAACGAACAGGGGGTACTGATGTTACGTGATCACCACTAGACACTAGAAACACTAGGTGAGTCGCAAGTGCGTTGCTAGCCAGGGGAAGAGGGGGAAAGGTGAGGAGAGGAGGGCTTCCAGCGTTCTCACTGACTGAACGAAACTCAATAATGCCAGCACTGTTATTTTACGTCGGTTTTCTGTGAGAGTGTGAAATAAATAGGAAGCTTACATCATGCCAAAGAGCATTAGAACGAAGCTCACTCAAAATAAAATTAAAATACAAAATACGGCACAAAATAATTAGAGAGAAAACCAAAGTAATAGATGCTCTATCCTTCGCTCGCAGTTTAAAATGGAGACGGGCAGGACATGTGGCTCGCATCCCAGATAACAGATGGACAAAAATCATAACTCTGTGGGACGGGCCTCAGGGATACAGAAGTAGAGGTAGGCCAAAATCTCGATGGAGAGACGAACTACAATCCATAACTGGTAGAAACTGGATAGACATTGCAAGGAGTCACGACGCTTGGCTTTCTCTGGAGGAGGCCTTTACCCGAAGAGGGGTCCACGAAAATCCACGAAAATTAATGTTAAAAAATGTATATCTTAGTAATGTCACTGTTACATTGGAATAAATAGGCTTTTTTATTTTTTATTTATTTATTTATTTCTGTGAGAGGGTGGTAGTACCCCGGCGGAGCAGACCCATTCTTGCTTAAGCCAGTTATAGCTTCAGCGTGGCTCTACCAATTAAAAATGGTATTAACTAAGCTGTCATCTCGGATTTTTTAGTTTTTGAGAAAAATCGTGCAACATTGCCCAAAAATTTCAAATTTTTGGTTCATTTCTAAATAGTTTTCATAATAATATTGCTATTGATTCGAAATTATGTTACATCACTGCCGACCGGTGTGTTCTTTGCGAATAATATGAAATAGTAGTAACAAAATGTATAGTATTGTATGTATTACCTATGTGAGAAAATCGTCAACTTAGAGAGCGGATTAAAATATGGAAAATTCTTACAAGTTTGCTGGTTTTGGAAAATAATCATAACTATGTAATGTTATTGTTGGGTTGCCTGGGCTCTTTATTTGAACCATTTGATTAAACCATTTGCCTGAAATCTTTGCTTAAACCTTTTGCTTGAACCTTTTTCCTGAAACGTTTACCTGAACCTTTTTCCTGAAACCGAAATCGACCAATTTGGGAATGGCTGGTTTAGACTCTCCTCTATTTATTTTATTATCATTTATACATTGTACAGCGATAGTGTCAGGTGGCATAGAGCACGAGTAATGATCCGACAGGTCGCAGGTTCGATTCTCGCAAATAACGGATCTATGCGCGATGACCATATTTTATAAATTCTGTGGTTGGGCATTATTATACCACATGTAAATATATGAGCTCTTAAGTTATCATATTAAAATCTATGCTTAGTCTGCAATTAAATGGTATGTATGGTAAATGCTACAGTGTCGCGTCCGTATTAAAATTTAGAACTCCGAGAGCCAAGCGCCTTGTAAGTGAGTTCCCCAACCGTACTTAAGAACCGATCCTTTTAGGCCATATCGTCATTTAACTGGTGCTATTGTGTCAAGTGTTCAGATAAATACCTTTGTCCATCGTGAGAGCAGACACCCCCGCAACAAAGACGAGAAGTGCGAGGCTGCACGCGCACACGGCTGTTCGCGCCATGCCTGCAAAACACCATATATACTTATCGTCTACGAAATGTATACTCTAGTAGTCTATTCTTATATATATCGCATTGTAAAACGACAACTAGGCGGTGATCTAGTGGTATGACCGAATATCAATCTGATATTTGCAGGCTCGAACCCCGGGAAGTATCAACGATTTTTTAGGAATACTTGTACATTTATTAATTTAAGTTGGTAACACTATCGACTGACGGTAAAAAAAAACATCATCATCATCATTACTCTTATCCCACCTAAGTAGGGTCGGCACAACATGTTTTCTTTTTCCACTCTCTTCTATCAAATGTCATCTCAGTATTCACACCTTTTACGCACATATCATTTTTCACACAATCCATCCACACCTTTTTCGGTCTTCCTCTACTCGTACATCCATCCACTATCATACTCAACACTTTTCTAGTTACATGATTTTCATCTCTTCTCATGACATGCCCATACCATACTAACCTATTACTTCTCAACTTCTCTGTCACCGGTGCTATTTTCAAACTTCCTCTGATATACTCATTCTTAATCTTATCCATTCTAGTCACACCACAAATCCACCTTAACATTCCCATCTCTGCCACATGTAACTTTCTCTCATCTGTTTCTTTCGTAACCCAGCACTCAGATGCATACAGCATGACCGGTCTTATCATAGCTTTATAAACTTTCCCCTTTCAAAGGCATTCGTGGGTCACAAGCTACCCCAAACACATTTCGCCATTTCATCCATACTGCATTTATGCTGTTCCTCACATCCTTATCAATGTCACCGTCGTTTTGTATCACTGAACCGAGATACCTAAAATTCGAGCAAGCTGGTAAGAATACACCATTTAAGGCTATAGGAGAAAAACTACATGTACCACCAAAGTCGCAAAACAAATATTCAGTTTTTGTTCTACTAATTAAAAAAAAAAAACATGATGAGAAAATCTGAACCTGAGGAATGTTCTTGTAGTAATAATATATGGGAAAACATAGAACTGTGGATTCTTCAGAGCTTGAAATCTCCAAGAGATCGTGGGCTGGCGTGGTCATTATGGCCATAACTTCCGTCGCTGGCCTTGCAGTGGGTCTCTTAAAGTTGATTATGATGAACGTGGCGTCATTGTGTCCCATGGTAAGTACAATCCAGAAATAAAAACTACCACCGACCCTCTTATACTGGCGTATAAGCTTTTTGGTCGTTAGACTTAATCCCAAACACGACAAACTATAAGAGAACCACTATCACAGGTGTTAACACAATGTTAACGATAGACGCGACTCAGTCTTATACACAACATTTTATCACGTCGCTTGTTTTTTTTTTAAACTAAGATGAAAATCAGTCGCTAAATGCATGTTGACGAGTAAGTTCAGTCAGCTGCAATTGAAAGGAGTCCCTCTATGATTAGAGTGTTTACCATCTTAGACTAGATTGTCATTTAACAATATGTGGGATTATATATTGTATTGATATATTGTAGAATTTTAATAACACACTTTCAATAAACGAATATGAGTCTAGTTGTTTTTATTTTAACAGGGGTGTAGCTAGGGTATGCTTCAAGGTACCTAAACATGGGCAAACGAAGGTAAACTCAATTCAGCTTTATTTATGGTTGAAATATAAATATGATGTTCAAATTATTTACTTTTATTTTCATATATTTTTAACTTGCCATAAGTCAAGGTAGAGCAAGTGCTCGCCTCCTTGCTTAACTATACTCGTGTATAGTAAGTACTCTACTCATGTATAACTAAACTTTTGAAATACTATTTTTTCAAAAAATTATTCAAACATTTGAAACATCGTTTTGAAATTATATTAGAAAAAAATTGCATATTTGAACTTTAGAAAAAAAATTTTTACCGCTGGTTTTTGACACTCTTATTTTCCCGCGAAAAATTCACTTTGACATAAAACTGGGCGAGATAATAAGGAACGCGCGTGCGCGAGCCACTCACGCGCTTCCCGACTGACGAGATCAGTGCATTTCGCGTAGGTATTACAGCATAAATAAAGGAAACATAATCACGACTTATATTACAACCACTTATGTTTGCAGGAATTATATTGAAAACCGAGAAGAAAACCGAATGAACATCTAGTATTTTTTAATAAACCTGGAACAAATATACAATTGCATATGTATTACATATACATGTAACGATGTATTATTATACTTCTTTTATAAATGTTATTTTTTTATGTCATAGATTGTACAGGAATTAGCAAATTTTGGACGAAATATACCTTGGACTATTAAAGGAAATAATGAAAAGTCAATGTAACATTTTTTTTACTTAGTAAGTTTTGACGTTAGAGCACAACACTGAACATGTTAAGATCAAGTGAGATTATAAAATGTAAATTTAAATAATAGAAACGATATTCTCTTTGCTGATTAGAAATTTCTTATGGTTTACGGATAAATGAAATGTTATGGGTATGTAATAGGTTATGGGCATTATTAATTATAATCTTGAATGATGATTGCCCTTGTCAGTAATATTCTCGCTAATTGTACCATGAAGTATCTGACCATTTTTATTTGAAAGAGCTACGAAACTCTTTCTTAGACATGAGAACAAATAGTCCTTTCGTTTGAAATTTCGCCTAACAATATAATACAATTTCGATGTATACGTACTTAACAGTTTTTATAAACTTTCAACGGTTTTAAATTTATTTACTAGCTGTTACCCGCGGCTTCGCACGCGTTTTTTAAATATATTAAATAAATGTAAAATTATGATTACATCTAATCAATTATAGAAATACTCTCTCAAAAATATTTGTAAGTACGACACGCGCATCATATACAGTAACAGGTAACATGTACCTTACATTTTTTTTTTATCGAAGCACGACATGGTGACTGCATTATGCCTGATGTTAAGCATAGTACAATCCAAAAACATCGGCAACCACCGAGAGACAGATTATCCATCGCCGGTCGCCGCTGTCATGCCAGCCATAATGACGAAAGTCACCCGGTACTGGATATGCACAGGCTGATCCCGAAACGCGACGCGTAGAAGCGAGTCACTATGATGGGCTTTTTCGCCATATACATAGTGGTTGCGACCCAGTCGGGCTGTAAAACCCTACCACCCCGCTTTCGCCATTGCCTCGTTCGTTATTCAGCAGGGTGCACCACGTGCAGGTGAGGTTGGCTTGGGTGTCTTAAGTCTTATGATGTTACTCGACACCCCTTACACCCCAGTTACTCGACACCCCTTACACCCCAAATCACATATGTGAATACTAACAGTGTGTCAAATGGAATCGAGATTTATCATCAGCTACATACCTGAAACTTTAAACTACTATATAACATCCTCAATGCTCAGTTACACTATATTAGAAAGTATTAAAAAGAATAAGCTATACATTATCGAACATGTTTTAAATCTTTTATTATATAGCTATAATATGGCCATTTTGTCGATATAATTAAGTTATTGATATACGTTGCTATAATTTAAATCTCATATAAACATTTGACTTTCAATACTATTTATTTTTGGAGTCCAGGACAGCGCACGTCTCACGCGCATGTTTACAGTGAACAACATATTTTGAATCAATTCTACACAGACGGGTGCACGGGTAACAGTTCATCACTACATAATGTAAAACAAAGTCCTCTGCCACGTCTCTCTATATGTCTTATGTCTATATGTCTTATGTCTTATATTATTACTAAACTTTTAGAATACCAGCACAAAATAGACTTTAAATATGTTTGCGATAGCAACGTACTACATATAATCAATAATTGGTATTAAAAATAACGTAGAATAAACTTGTGAACAGGAACAGAAAATAAACCATAATAATATTTCCGATAGTATGCTATCATGTTACCATGGCAACGCATATAATACTGACACTGACACGCAGCGAATGCTCTAAAAATAGCCCGATTTTGAGACATTCTTCATTAGTGCTCCGCTCCTATTGGTGATGATTTTAATGTTTTAACAAGATATTGGCCCCTTTGTTATAACTTTTCAAAGAGTTTTTTAAGATCTTAGAATTTATACTCCATGGAATTCCCATCGCATCCACTTCAGCTTGAGCTCATTTACTTACTTAGTACTGACAGCAAAAGTAATGGAACTTGTGATAAAAAAAATTGCATTACACATATCCCGTTCACAAGCGAGATCCGGGATATCTGATTAAGTTTTACAGTATCGTTAGTGCTTATATAGCATAACAAAAGGACACGCTGTACCTGATAGTGAGCAGTGTTATTCAAACATATCGGCGATCACCAACATATTCACAATCCATCGGCAGCTATCGCTAACATGCCAACCTCCAAGGCTCTTTGCAGCTAGATACATACTTGCCGGTCCTGAAACATGACATAAAAAATTGAGCCGTCACGGGACGCCTGACAGATGCG
This sequence comes from Antheraea mylitta, assembly GCA_014332785.1. Taxonomy (NCBI): domain Eukaryota; kingdom Metazoa; phylum Arthropoda; class Insecta; order Lepidoptera; family Saturniidae; genus Antheraea; species Antheraea mylitta. The sequence goes on from JACEII010000030.1 coordinate 2,109,520, forward strand.
AAACACCGCAATTGTTTTGTATAAGTTATATCCATAAAAGAAAAGATTACGACAGGAATTAGCTACGGCATAATGAAAAGATAAAAGCATTACAATTTTTTTCTATAAAATAATGACATAAACAGTCATTTTTATTAAATACAAAAATTCAACTAGGCGCAGGCGCGGTATGTTTAGCGGCATTTATCAAAGGGCGCTAGGTCAGCGCGTGTCGTGTAATACTAGTAGAACAAGTGATCGCCAAACAATTTGAATCTTATGCTTGTACTGATCAGGCTGCTAATGTATATGAGTATTTCGTTAATAGTGTTATATAGATGTTTCACATCAAAAAGAATCACTGCCATTGCTGGTAGTGATTCAGTCGTGTCAAGAATGCCAGTCATTCTTATAAGGCTGACGTGTATCTCAAAAGATTATATAAAATTCAAACGTACAACGAGGCATCCATATATGGTAAAAGGTCAACCACTCAAAACTGCCTATTACTTTAAAGATTAATGCCAATAACGTCAGTCGAAAAAAGAAACCCATTGATTATATTCTTTTATTATTCTTACATGCATTAACAATTTTAAAATGAAAACAAATAAAGGTTTGCAGTATAGTATTAGAAAATAAAATGATATGCCAAGTAAGCAGTACAAACCGAGATGAAGTAAATACTGAATATTTAAGTAACAGATATGTATAAATTATTAAGGCTAACAATACTAATTATAACAATATATTGATAGGAATAATAATTGATAACTTTAATTATTATAAAGAGTAGATTTTAGATTGTTTGTTTGTTATAGACAAACACGAAAATACTTAACATATTTTAAAATTAATTTTACCCATAGAAAGCTACATTAGCAGCGAATATATGGTTTTTTTATTTTGAAAAATCTACGATAACACGAGCGAAGCCATCAGTAAAAGCTAGTTGATTAAATACAATATAGTCAAACATAGTAAACAGAGAAAGGAACTTGAGTTTCACGTACTACTAAAGTGTATAAATAAGTCCTCGACTATATATTTTTAAGTTCTAAATCTTTCATATCGAATTTATTAAACAATATTACATATATGTATACGGCGTATTATTAAGAATACAAAAATGAACAATTTTAATACGAAAAATGTCATAAACAAAACGAATACATTCATTTAAAAATAATTTACTTTTATCTGGCAACAAAAAAAGAAAACAGTCAGTCTATGGCAATGTTTGAGTGATTTGTCGTAATTCTAAATGTCATAGTATTTTTGAGACCATTATTAACGCAATGGCAGAAAATAGAGAAGAAATTTTAGCAAATTTTCAGGTAATGTGATATTAATTAACAATTTTTATCATATAAAGTTACAGACTACATTTATCCGTCTGTGATGTAAAGGTTATGTTCTGAAGAATAACAGTGTTTGTAATTTTGCATTTAGCGCATTACAATAAAGTAATATTATAGCGTAGTTTATATATTCGCATTTCTTCTTAATTTAAAACTATATAGTGACTTATAAGTAGAATATTTATATGTAATATACGTTACAAATGTTTATAAAAATTCCTTTTCTTTGTGCGTAATCAGAGTGAAGTCGATTCGTATATTTACAGCAAGTTTTAATCGTTGCTTTGTTCTGTGTTTTATAATTATATACGGAACCAAATCGGACAAATATCGCAATAGAATTCCTTTGTCTTTAAGAAGGGTATTTATGATGTGACATTGTTTCATCAGGGTATAACTGCTGTAGAAGATGTTGCTGAAGCTATTTATCACCTGGAAGCCGCCAACTGGGACTTACTGGTAAGTTCTAAAGTATACTATCTCTGAATTAGTTGCTAATAGGTACAAGAAGGTTGTATACCTCTATATTGAGTTTCCTTTTGTTCTGAAAGAACCTTGTAAAAAGTTTGGCCTTTATTTACAATAATACAATTTCCGATAGTTTATTTTATTTGTATAATAATAATATTATAAATTCATTAACTAAGTTTGTTGTTTAAACTATTTTTAATAACATTTAATATTTTAATTTATAATTAGTTTTATTAAATGTTTTTAACATATAAATTTCACTTTATGTTTTCAATATTTTACATAAATTGGTAATCATTTTGATAGCTATTTTGTTTACTAAATGTAAAATATATAAATAAATACCATCTATTATTTTAATTATTCTCATCATATTATTTGTTAACGCTCTTTAATTTATTTTCTAATGCTAATTAAGAATTATCTTTAACAATAACAAAATTAAAGAATAAACTACTACAAATTTTGAAGTAAAAATAATCACCCTACCAAATTTTTCATTGTTGTCTTATATTAAAATAAACAGTGTTAGATATAAAATAGTCAGGTTTCCATTATCAAACTTTCTACAACTCCTTGTCTGATATATAAACAAGTTAGCATAATATATAAAACTATATAGCTAGAATTAATTTTTTTTTATCGCATAGACTGTCCTTTGTGTATAGTTGTTTGTCCATTGTGGACATTATAAAATTTAAGTATGCAGAGGTGGATACTTTAATTTTTTTCATATCACTATTTTAACATTCAACATTTAATTGTTATACACATTACATAAGCGTTTACAATATTAATTTTTTCTAACATCTTAAATGTGGCATAATTGAAAAAAAAAAATGCAAGAATTAAGTCTCCTGCATGAAAAAAAAATGTTAAAAAACTGTTTATTAATTAAACAAAGAAATTGTTTTTTTTCACTGTCATGACCTCACAAAGTACACAAGTACACAAAGTAGTGAACAAAAGATATTATATCATGTACATTTTGCTTTTTTGGTATAAAAACTTTTTGTTATCTTCAAAGCAGCAAATCTCATACTGACTTACAAGGCCAAAAAGGCAATTTTCTTCTAGATCAATCTGGTAAAATATGAAGATATCAAGTAATCAATAGTAATTTTTTGTAATGTACAGTACAAGAAAGGATTCTGCAATTATTTATTTATAAATATCTTCCTGAGTTAATATTAGGTGGACTATACATTAAACTGGATGATGTTCCTTAAACTTTAAAATATCATGTTATTTTCATAAAGATCTCAAACAAAGACTTCATAATTACTATAATAATGATTCTGCTACAGGTTTTGAAACATAATTTTGCTACCAGTTCTTAAGGTTTAATTGCCACTAATCAAGTTTTAATATTGTATAGCATTATCTAACTTAGCATAATAAAAACACTTACCGAAAATGTGTATTTATTTTTCTTACTGTAGTCAAACTGAATTAATATTTTTTTTTTTGAACTACAGTTTTAAAACCCAATGTTATAAACTTGCATATTAATAATATAGGTGTCAAATGATACTTCTTATAATAATAAGTGATAGCAATTAGTCAGTAGTGTAAGCTACCTTATCCTTCGATTTAATTAACTCTATTCTACAACATACACTACATAATTTGGATTTACTGAAATTAAATTACAATGTGATGATTTTTACTGGGGCCCAATCTAATGAATATACTATGGATCTCAGATGGTATAGTAATGCTACTGCACATTCTGTTGTGATATCCACCTGTCAGGTGTCAAATTTTGTTAGCTTTCGAAAGACTGATATATACGTATATATTAGGGTGGCCCAAAAAAACCGACTAATTTTTTTTTTGAGTCTCGGGTGAAAATATGTTAGTTTTTGATGTTTTAAGAGCCCTCTCCAAAAGACAGCTCAAAAAACATTTTTAAGAAGTCACTCCAAATTTTTTAACATTTCGAAAATCGTCAAAAATCGTTTTTTTTTTAAATTATTTTTCTCATTATTTTACTTTTTTCTACAAGAAAAATGATAAAGATCCTGAAAATCTCAAGTCGAAATTTTAATATTTAAAGGTCGCTCCAAATTTTTCAAGGTTTCCAAGACATGTAAGTACTTTATATCTTTTCGAGCTACTTCTGAATATGAATATCAACGAACGTGATATTTTTTTCTTGCGACCTTTAAATATTAAAATTTCGACTTGAGATTTTCAGGATCTTTATCATTTTTCTTGTAGAAAAAAGTAAAATAATGAGAAAAATAATTAAAAAAAAATCGATTTTTGACGATTTTAGAAATTTTAAAAAATTTGGAGTGACTTCTTAAAAATTTTTTTTTTGAGCTGTCTTTTGGAGAGGGCTCTAAAACATCAAAAACTAACATATTTTCACCCAAGACTCAAAAAAAAAAATAGTCGGTTTTTTGGGTCATCCTAGTATATATAAATATATATATAACTTTGAACTATTTTCGTATTTATATATCCTATGTTCAGTAATCCTAAATTACATATAATAATAATAATATTCATTAAAAATTAACAGAGCTTGTCTGAAGAAACCTAGAATAAACATTAGCTTAATTTAATGTAACAATTAATTTCACTTATTTGAATGTTAAAGAATAAACAACTTATTCCGATAAATAATATATCATACTAAGTTTGCCCATAAAGGTGACGTCAGACTTGAACTTTAGATTTATAAAACTTTATCATTCATATCTTATTCAAGGTAATAACTAATAAGATTATTGAATACATATAGTATTACGATTGTCATAGATATGACAAATATATAAAAAATATCCTCTATTTAAGTATATGTTAGTTTCCATATTTGAACATATTAAACAACCAGACAGGCAACATTTTTATTACTATGCAATTCGATACTTATGAAAAACAATTATTTTACTTTTTTATAATTTATCTCGAATTGAACTAGCAAGGGTCTTAACAGCTTCACCGCACTACAACTTATAATATTCAATTATAAGCTGACATAATCATTATAATTGTTAACAGGTGTATTCAATATTTTATAATGAGATTATCAATATGACAATGATATTATTCAATTGCTAGGGAGTGAGATAGTGGGATTTGAAATCAGCACAAATTCATTTTTATCATTAATTACGGTCTCTTATCAAATGTGTTTTAAAAAACTAAATCAGGACATAAATGACTCTGTGTACATGTAGTTTTAACTGAATATTATTAGAACAATGATATAAATTGCTTTATATTTTCTACTAGCTGGCTTATTTCATTGGATTTAAGTGTTGTACTGTCGTTTTATTTTTTAATTCTAATTTGTAATTACTACTTCATCCCTATAAATATTATATTGATCTATTAACTACATCTGTGTTAAATTTTATTATTAATGATGGAAAGCGTAATGATTTGTAGTTTATATAGTACTTCCAAAACGTATATATCTGCCAGCAAAAGTGTAAAAATTACTAAAACTGTTATGGAGTTTAGTCTGAACACAAACACTTCGATATTTTTTTTATATGTATAGATTGACTAAAAAGCTATCTATCATTGATTATTCATTTAAGAATGAATTAAAAAGATTGTGATGTGCAATATCGCCATAAATTGCCCAGCATTTGATTTGTAATGTTGAGGATAAAATGAAGATAGTTGCTAACTTTGGTTTTGTATAGCGTTATCTTTGTCTATCGCAATCATTACACTGTGCTACAGAAAGAGAGCGCACACTTTTCTCCTTAACGTGCTAAATCAAATGCTGGGTACAATACAATATCTGTTATAAAAAATAATTCATTTTTGTAATCAAAAACTCTTCAAGTACTCGCTTGTTATCTACGATTTTTTTTAAAGCCTAATATAAGAGTATTTATTATATTTGCAGGCAGCCATTAACAGAGTTATGCCGCAAGATGGTAATAGTTCAATGCCGGTGATCAGCGAAACACACGACGTTGAGATGATCGACGATGATATATCTGTGATAACACCAAAAACACACCCACCCGGTATGTCATTACTAGCAATATAAGAACGTTATTCTAACATGTTTGTACTTTTTACATTGTTGGTGAAAAAAAAAAATTTACAGGTGTCTGAGATATTGGGATAATTAATAAGATACATTTCAATCATTTTTAGTAATATTTGTCTGTCTGTTTGTTTGAACACATATCACTGACGAACTGGGTTTACGATAAAATCTCGACAAGAAAATTATAAAATATGTCCTAGAATAACATTTACTCATGGTTACATTAAAATCGGTTCACTCTATCAAAAGTTATTCTAATTTTAGTGACGGCGCGACTTAAGGACGAGAGAAAAATAGATAAGTAAATGGACTTAATACATACAGGTTATTTTATTAGTAACTGTTTTATTAGGTATCACGCAGACAGAGTCGCGGGAACAGCTATTTATTAATAGTATTATTACCATCTTAGTATTGAGTAAAGTACTCTCTTCAAGATAAGACACCGTCTCAATCGTCAAGTTCATAGCGAATCGTACAAAGGTCGAAAATTGAAAACATGACGATGTGTTTTTTATATGAGTATACTTATCTAGAGTTTTAAGTTTTATTTTAATGGTATATTGATTAAATTTTAATGAAACATTTCTTATTTCTATATGACATTTCATAAATTAGAACATATTGTTTTCCTTGCCACATTCATGCGAACTCACAGCATTACATGGCGACCGATTTCCGAACGAGCAAATTTGAATTTGTAACGTAATTAAAATGCAAATAACATGGCACGCAAATGCACGGTTATACGCAATACGCGTAATAATATATGTTTATATGCGTTATATCGCAACAATAAAGCTATAGAATAATAGCTAAATATAGGCTTCAAAATAACAGCCATAATGTAAACTAAAATGTGCAATCTTCCGTAAGAAGTTAGTCATAGGAAGATTTTTGTATTACATATGCCTGACTGTTGTTGAATTGCTAGTTTGGTTCTCAACATGTAACTTATCATTTTAAAGCTGATATCTATTCATTATATCTATTGCTGTTGTGAGCACATCACAGAAAAACTATTGGACAGATTCCGACCTTTTTTTACTTACGTAAAAAGAATATCACGATATCTGTAAGCAATACAAAAAACTAAAAACAATTGTTAAGCAAAGTGAAAATTATTTTTTATTTTCATCTGTACTTAAATTATGGTTCCAAGATAATAAACAACATAAACTAAGTTAGATATATTTTCGTATAGTAATTGCGAAGATAAATTAACATTTGTTTTAATTTGTACATTGTTGAAAAAATGTTGGAAACTATTTGATGTATTTTAAAAAGCGCCTTATCCATACTATCAAAGAAATTGCCACTATTGTTGTGATAAATCTTGTTTTAAGCAATATAATTAAATCAATAATTTGCATTCAAGGGTTCTTAACTATACTGTAACACAGTTAATTTCCTAAAAGTAGTCTACTTTGACTGTCACGGTAGATAATAAAATAAACAACGATGTTCTTTACCAACAGACAGAGAAGATAACGGCCAAGCATCAACTTCGTCACCTAAATATAATTTAAATGATATGGTAGAGCTACAAGTCCACTTTAATAATAAGATATATGACATCAAAATGGCCCCATCCTCAACAGTTAGTAAGTATACCCAAATGTTTTAATTTTTTTAATGCGACATTTGATTGCAATTTTGATAAAAAAATAGAAGTTGATGTGCTTCAGCGTTCAACTAGTGAAAATGTATAAGAAAATAAATGGAGTGCAATTACTACCTGTGTTCAGTTATCCATGCATACAAAATTCATGCTCGAACAAATGCTGTTTAATTTTATTAATCAATCAGATACCATCTATACATATAATAAAAATGTATGGTGTCTGTACTTTATAGATTATTGCGAAACAAAATGTTGCAAGTGTCTTGGAATAAATAATAAAATACATTTCAATAATATTCGAAATGTCTGTCTGTTTATATATATGAACACGCATCACCACTATAGTACTCTGTTCACAATAAAACCTCACGAAGAAAGTCATAAAGCATATACTCGAGTAACATTTATTATTGATTTCATTAAAATCGGTTCACTCTATCAAAAGTTATTGTAATTTTAATGAGGATGCGACTTCGTACGACAGAAAAGTAGATAAGTAAATAGACCGTTATCAGTCAGTTTTTTTTTATATTACGTTTTCCACGTGGGCAGAGTCGCAGGTACAGCTTACCTTAATAATACCTAAATATAAGAAATATTCTTGTAGTACTACTGTGTGTGGGAAAATGTGTCTTTTGTCTGTGGGTCTTCTACAGACTGATGGTATGTAATGATTTTATTGATATCAATGAAATGTGTATTATTTCTAGGTGATTTTAAGAAACACTTAGAGCTTGTGTGTGGCGTTCCGGTGTGCCGGCAGCAGATATCTGGTCTCGGCGGGTCCCGAGCCACTTCTGGAGCTAAACTCTCAAACCTCGGATTGGCACAGAACGCCATACTACGTCTCAAATCAGCTGATGAAATATTAGCTGACGATGAGTTAGTAACAGTAGGCCTAGGCCAACTTTTCTCTAATACTTATGGGTTATATACCTTAAATGTATGATTGATGATTATAGAAAAGCGATACAATGCTTGGGGTAGGTAATAATAGAGGGCTTTAAAAAAAATTGAATATTTTACAAATACACTGTATAAAAATTTTAAAAATATACACTAATATTAAATTGGTTTACATATAAACATATTTGTTTCTTAATATCTAACTTCTTATACCACAAGAATCAATCAATAACATGGGTTCAGTAGAATAAGTGACTCAATCATTACACGCAATCTAATTTTCACTGGACTACAGTGTAGGGGGTGAATATAATTTCACAAAAAAATTGTGTAACTCTGGTAATCTCAATAACACGAGAGAACTTCCGGTAATTTTAGGGTTCCCAAAACTCGAAATATCCTAAACTTCCACAATGAACAATCAGCTTTTTTTTTTCTTTTTTTTTAAATCAAAGGAGGCAAACGAACTGGTGGGTCACGTGATGTTAAGTGATCACCAACGTCCATAGACACTAGCGACATCAGGGACGTCGCAAGTGCGTTGCCAGCCTGTATATGGGAGAAGGGGGAGGGGAAGGAAAGGGAAAGAAGGAAAGAGGAAGGGACGTGGGCCTCCGGCTCTCTCACTGACCGAACGAAACAACAATCCAAGCGCTCACGTCGGTTATCTATGAGAGGGGTGGTACTACCCCGGAGGAGCCGACCCATTCATGCTGAAACCAAAAATAGCTTCAGCGGGGCTCTACCACCTACAGCTACTGATTTTTTTTTCTATTACTCTTATATTTTATTCTTACTTGCGTGCATCGCCTCAAAGTTTTGACGATGGTGATGACAAATGCATGAAGAGAACACATTATCGTCATGTGTTACAAAAAATGAAATTTTGAGTTACTCTTAAAATGACAAAAGATTTGTGAACGTATTTCTGCCCTTTTATTGAAATTAAGGTTAATTTTTATGATGACAATTAGCCCACATGTATCACGCTGGTGTTGAAGTAGCATTAGAACTTCTTTTCCATGTCTTTGGTGGGATCATAGTCTGTCATGTTTATTATTTTTATTCATAAACTTGCGTTATTTAACCGTTTAGTTGGCATTTTTCATGATTTAGCTTGGTTACTTAACACAAGTGAAGCTGTTTGAATAACGTGAAACATAAATTCACAAATATCACAAAAACTCTGGGAAGTTTTTGTAGGTGGTAGAGCCACGCTGAAGCTATTACTGGCTGGCATGAACGGGTCGGCTCGTTCAGGGTAGTACCACCCTACCCACAGAAACAGCAACGTGAAGTCACAGTGCTGGCATTGTTGCCTTTCGTTCGGTCAGAGAGAGCGTCGGGGCCTACCTTCCCTTCCCTTCCTTCCTCTCCACCCTACCTCCCAAACACAGGCTGGCAAGCCACTAGCAACTGTTGCTAGTATCTATGGACTGTGGTGATCACTTAACACCAAGTGACTCGCATGTCCGTTTGCCTCCTATGACACAAAAAAACTACAATATAATTTGTTGTTAAATGGATATGTGGTCTTCAACATGAACACATTAAACCACCTCTAATGAACTTCCCCCTCTCCTGTTCCCATCCTCCCATAACCCTCCTTCCCCTCCCCTCTTCCCCATCAAGACTGGTAATGCACTTGCGACTCCCATGGGGTACAAGTGTCTATGGGCGGTGGTGCTCACACACATTAGGTGACCCACCTGTTCTTTTGCTTTCTATTATATTAATAAAAAAAATCTAACTAAAGTCCACCGTGTTATTGGAACGCCGAGACACCATGAGACACTTTGTAATAGTTAGTCATATAATATTGGTATAATTATTCTGTAGAGTCGCTGAGAGGTTAACAGCGACGTACACACTTCATGTGAGAAACGACGATAAAGACTACACACTTAAATTTCCCGGTACGAAAACAGTGAGGGAAGTTAAAAATGACATATACTCTTTGACGGACATTCCTGCACGACATCAGGTAATATTTATTTAATTAAATTAATTAATTTAAATTATAATTATATATTACACATTCAAATTTCACTTAACATAGTGTACTCCAAATTAAGCATATCGTAACATACCAATATTATATGTATCTGAATATTGGCCAATAGGAGATTATTTTTCGTACTTAAATAAAATTGACAAAATCAATTTAATTTATTTCGATACTATATTTACTTTTGTTTAAGTTATATATATGATATTTAGTCACTAAATTTTTGTATCTACATATAAATTTGGACTGGATTCATGTTTTTTTTAAATCAACATTACTTTTTTTATACCGTTTAATTTGCAGTTGAGGATCAAATCAGTAAACACACAACATTGTCATCTAATACCTTTAAACGAACAATTCTTGTATATTTTTATATTTGTGTATATTCACGATCTCGGAAACGGCGTCATCTATTTCCCTGAAACTTAGTATGTAGGTAGTTTCGGGGACGATAAATCGATCTAGCTAGATTTTATTCGTAGAATTTTTTTTTAAACTGAGTTTTCAGCAATGAAAAAATATAGCTAGAATACAAAGGAGAATTTCGCCGGCGCTGTCAAAACAAAAGTAGCTCAGACGGAAATCGGTTGCTTCGAATATCCATGTAACCCCAGTTCGAATTCGAGTGACAGCTGAAGAGATATATATATTTTTTTTTTTGTTAAAAAAAAATGTTCATTTTGTAAGGCAAACCGAACAGTTTATTTTAATTTAAAAATGTTTTTCAAAAAACCGAGTTGGGCTCCGTCGCCCAGGTACTTATATTAAAAAAGAATGAGAAGTTACTACACTTTTTTTTCCCCCAATAACACTGGAATTGAGTGCTTTGCAGCCTTAAGGTCACCAGTGTACTAATTAAAAAGTGTAATAAATCATTTATCAACCATTATTTTAACGATATAACGTTTTAATTTGTGTTTCAGGTGTGGACGGGATGGCCATCTGTAACGGGACTAGATGATACAGTACTGGCGATGGTCGGCCTGGACTTGCCACAACATGAATTAACAGTTAAAAGAGCTCCTAACAAACAACAAAAGGAATATAAGAGGGTAACTACTACTACTACCACTAAAACTTACATGAATTCACTACATATTATATAACAAAGTCCTCGGCCACATCTATGTCTGTTTGTTTGCGATAAACTCAAAAACTACTTAACGAATTTTCATGCGGTTTTCACCAGTAAATAAAGTGATTCATGAGAAAAGTTTAGGTATTTAATAAGTTCTTTTATAATCAGAGCGGGATAACGTCCGCCGGGCCCGCTAGTAATTTTATGAGATAATAAGTGAAGTTTCTTCTCATTATAAATTTGCAAACTAATAAAAATTGCTTTAACTGACAGAAGAATATATTGAGCTATTTATATATTAATAATTATTTATTATTTGATAAATATCAAATTAGTTAAAATCATTGCAATTGTTTGAAATATTTCTCATAATTGAAATGATTCAAATAGTTTGAATGTTCGCTTCGATTCACACACTACTATTTTTATTAAAAAAACTAGCGAGCCTGGCAGATATTGTCCCACCCTGATTATAAAAAAAAACCTTCACAAATTATATACCAAAACCTTCCTATCTCCTAAACTTCTCTTATCCACTGAAGAAAACTGCCTAAAAATCCGTTTAGCAGTTTTTGAGTTTATCACGAACAGACAGACGCGGTAGGGGACTTTGTTTTATACTATGTAGTGATAATATGTTCCCTGTTGGTCAGATATACATAGTCTATTTACAAAACAATTTGGGGTGTCGAGTAACATTTTAAGACTTGAGACACCCAAGCCAACCTCACCTGCACGTGGTGCACCCTGATGAATAACGAACGAGGCAATGGCGAAAGCGGGGTGGTAGGGTTTTTCAGCCCGACTGGGTCGCAACCACCATGTATATGGCAAAAAAGCCCGTCATAGTGACTCGCTTCTGCGCGTCGCGTTTCGGGATCAGCCTGTGCATATCCAGTACCGGGCGACTTTCGTCATCATGGCCGGCATGACAGCGGCGACCGGCAATGGATAATCTGTCTCTCGGTGGTTGCCGATATTTTTGGATTGTACTATGCTTAACATCAGGCATAGTGATAGGCATGATTCTATTACAGATAATAGTGGAAAGCTCCGACAGTGAAAGTTCTGTTGAAGAGATCGACACAGCAGATAGTTTTCCTGCAGAGGATGATATCTTCGTGGACCTAGTGCAGTCTGAAAGACTACAACCTCTAAGTATGTTCATCTTTTCAATACTCAGACCATCTTTTTTCCAAATTTATATTGAATTGAATCAACAATAGACTTTACTATCTTGAATGTTCTTATGTAAATCTTTAAGTATACTAAAGAGTTTTTGACAGGATCTTGAAATGCCATTTGAGTCTATATTGCATAATGTGGTGGTGCTTTGCATAATATAGCTTGGTTATTGTGCACAAGTGAAGTGGACAGAAAATAATACCATGGATTCTGAGATACCACAAAAAACTCCAAGAAAGTTCTAACAAGGTGGCCACCATCTTGTTAATTCATTAAAATTATACCAAGAAATTTGTAATATTTACTCACTTGACAATGGCAGTAATAGTCTACTAAATAGACGACTGGTTGCCAAAAATAAAATAGAAGAAGTATACTAACAGTTCATAGATGCATTTTTCACGTGTTTCCTATCAAGTTATTATTTTCTCTCTATTCTGACTGACGGAAAAAAGATTTTCAAACAAATTTTGTTATAAGTTTTACGAAGGATTTTATATTTCTTGCAAAAAAAAAGAGAAACAAAAAGTAAATAATCTATTCACTTGTAATTATTGAAATGGGTCGATACATCACACAACTGGAAATGGAATATATGTATTTAACATCATGGACAGCTCTTCTCGACCCACTGCAGGGTATAAGCCTCCTCCCTTTTACGCCATTCTTTTCTAATCTGCGCCAGTCTTGTCCAGGTTTTTCCTACAAGATTTACGATGTAATGTATTTAACATGATATTGTTGAACTTGATACACAATTGTCTAAAGAAGATTTTATGCTATTCATTTTATTATAACTCTCCGCTAGGACGCATTACAGTCCATCAACTCCTGTATAATAATTAAATATGCTAATTGACACGCAATACCCATTTTGCTTCAACACAACTAATTATTACAAAAAATAATTATAAACACATTTGAACACGGTCACACCTAATATAATAAAACTAGATCATTCTAAATACATTTTTTTTTCATGACAGTGTCGGATCACATCGACGATGAAGCATTGGGTTGTATAGAGTTCGCGCAAAGGTTCCGTACTAGATACGGTCCCAACACACCGCATTTCTTTGAAGGGACCCTCCAGGACGCCATCAAGGAATCATGTCTGAGACCAGCCAAAGAGGTATGTTTGGATTAAAAACTTTTTTAGTCACATTGTGATATAACACTTGATGAAAGATCTCATCTCATCTCATCTGTAGGACTTAACATTTGAGAGAATGAAGTAGGATACAACATAATGGGTCAGCTCTCTCGAGGTAGCACCACCCTCCACAGAAAACCGACGTAAAGTAATAATGCTTGCATTGTTGCGTTTCGTTCGGTCTGTCAGAGCGCCGGAAACCCAGCTTCCTACTCCCCCCCTCCCTTTCTTCTCCATTCCTTCCTGCTACAAAACAGGCTGGCAATGCACTTGTGACTCTGTCTGTCTGTGTTGTTGTTATAATATAAAAAAGAACATTTGTTATATAAACTGTAATAGGTTTGAAAGTCAGCTGTAGAAGTATATGGTTTACTAGCATCTATCCGCGACTTCGTTCGCTTGGAACAGTTACTCTGGGCTAACACTAACACACAGTGGAAGCTCTCAAAAGGAAAAGAACCCGATTTTGAAATATTCCTTATCGGTGCTCCGTTCATATTGGCATTAGCGTGATGATATATAACCTTAATCCTATAACCTTCATTGATAAATAAGCTATATAACACTGAAAAAATATTTCATATCGGACCAGTCGTTCCTGAGATAAGTGCGTTCAAGCAGATAAACTCTTCAGCTTTATAATATTAGTATAGATTTATTATATAACTAGTGATATGTTTGAGAGTCAGCTGTTAGAAGTGTATGATTTATAATGTAGCTTGTAATACAACAAGTGATGTGCTACTTTCAGAGAAAGCTGTTAGGTGTGTATCTACATCACGAGCAGTCGGTGCTGTCGAATGTGTTCTGCGCTCAGTTGTTGGGCAGCGATGCTGTACTGCAGACCCTTGCTGCTAACTTCGTAGTCTACGGTTGGGATTTAACGCATCCACATAATAATAACATGTAAGTAACACGTAATTTTTACAAGCTTTTATCTTACTTACCATGTTTGTTTGTTTCTATATGTCAGATCCTGTTAGCTGAATTCAAACCAGTTCAAAATAAATTTAATACCACCTATAAAGTGACTATTCCATGACTAGTTTGAGTCGGGCAGGAATGGTATCTACGAAACGCCATTATTAAAAAGTTGAATGCGTGTTTAACTTTGTAATTGTGTTTGTACAGGTTGATAACTTCGATAGCGAACGCACTCGGTCCGGTCGCGAGTATGACCATCAGGAGTATACCTGTGGACCGGTTGCCGGCTCTCGTCATCATAATGAGAGTTCGCTCCAACACTGAGATATATTCAGTCATAAATGGTTAGTCAGATTATACTAATATTATAAAGAGGTAATTACTGTTAGTCTGAATGCGTGGATAACTCTCCTGTATTAATAAACCTCTCGGAGCTTTAGGCGAGTCACTATGGATGTGTGGACTAACGTTGTCCTGATGGGGCACAACTCCCTTCTTATTGTTTTTTACATCATAGAAGGCTAACAAACAGGTGGGTCCTGTCAAGTAATCACCGCCGTCCATATACACTAGCAACACCAATGGAGTCAAAAGTGTGTTGCCGGTCTGTTGGCCAAAGCTGGTTGCTTCTGGACGATTGCTTTCTTTAGATGGTTCAATTGTTGACAGTACAGTCCGTAGTTAAGAGTTTTTTTATACTCAGCTCATAGTAGATAAATTCCCTGCCAATCCCACCAAACGAGACAGCTGTCAAAAATAAGCTAGCTAGCCAAGTTTTAACAAGGCGTTGTCGAAACTTTTATGACATATCTACAGCTTTTTATTTATAGTATAATTGTCAGTTTCCATGATCACGCCTACAGAAAATATCCAGCAACTGGGAGGAAAGATGTTATACATCAAATGTTTATGTATCAATCGTGTTCAATACTTAATGCAGTAGCAATACTCAGCTGACAGCAGCTGTCATGTATCACTTACTCGTTACGTACAACTTCGTTTGTGTGTGTAAACCGTTATGCCAGAAAATCACCAAAATATCCCAAGTGTTTCATCGAATCGTAGCAATCTGTGTTGGTGGATGAATCAAGGTGTTGTAACAAATCAAGTTACATGGTGCATTGTATTTGCTGCTGCCCAAATGAGTGTTGAACATAGAGATCGAATCTTTTATTTACCCAGAGTAACTAGGTCATCATAAGGTACGGTGCGAAGGCTACATCAAAAATTGTAATAAAATGAAGGTAACGTGTAACCAGGTAATGTGGGAGTGTCAGAATTAGTGGGAGGTCTCGTGGAGGCGCTGGAGAGGTTCGCAGCACAACGGGACGAGGACGCGCGCCTCGAGCGGGAACGAGACGCGAGGCAGAAAGTCAAACGGGAACAGGACGAAGCCTATATGAGAAGTCTCGAAGCTGACAGGTATAAACTTAATACTCATCTATATAAAACTCCCTTAAATATAATAAAAATGATGCCTTATCTTCTTTTTCTTATCCCACACTGAGTAAGATCAACATAACATTTGGTGATATGTATTTGCATATACACACACAGGTTGTCACAAATGCATGCATATATACACGCGCATACGGAAGTCAGAAATACATGTGCATACAGGAGTCAGAAATATATGCACATATACACATGCATATAGAAGTCACAAATATACGCACATTGATATGTGCATGTCACGAAGGTCACAAATACATTTATACCCGCAGAAGAATGCTTAAACCGTTAAAAAAATATGTTTTTCTGTCTCTTTTACTTGTATTATAGTGATCTTGTAGAGGTTGAAATTTGATGATAAAAAGGGAACTATTTGTTTTTTTTTTCTTTTATAAAACTCGTAAATATCTACTGAACAATGTAGATTACTCATACTTAATAATACCATTTTCGATCTCTCTCTACTCGTGTCTCAGTCCATCTCTATACTCACATAAGTCTATTACACGCTAGGTCCTTTTCTATGATAGATAGTATTTTCGTACTTCCTCGGATTTACATGTTCATGATTATATCCATACTAATTACACAACACATGCATTTTAATATTCGCATCGCTGGTGTCGTAGTCACTTTTGCAATTTAATATTTTCTATCAATATAAGATATTGAGAATTGAAAGAAAAGAACATATCACTGATGATATACATACCTTAATAGAGTTTTCTGATAATAAATATATGTAAGAGTTGTTGAGATATCTATGTTTGGTACACACATATATATATATGAATAGTTAGTTAGCTAGGTTAACTAAGATAGGTCGCGAATTGCATGTAACAGGCAACAGTCAAGCCGAGGTGTGCTGTGCACCCTTGAGCTAGTTGCCAAAGATAAAATCGGCTGAGTGCCTTAAACGCTCGTCTTAGTAGTCCGGTGAAGCTGTTAAGACCTTGCTAGGTCAATAGAGTAGTCGGTTCGAGAAAAAAAAACTTTATTTAGAGTTCTGATTTGAGTGAAATGATTTTATAATTAATTAAAAAATATATATATATATGTTAATTAATAATGCTTTTGTTTTTAATTTTAACAGTTTTTTAATGTAAAATACTATTTTTAAATCATGAATATATTTTTCAGTGCTATGAATATCAGAAATGTGATTGCAATAAATTATTTCAAGTACAGCCTATAAGTGATAAAGAACTTTATTAATCCTACAAATACTATTATTTTATGTTGCAGAGCTAAAGAAGAAATAAAGAAGCAACAAGAGTTTGAGAGAAATCAAGAATTAGAGAGAGTGGAATCTGAGCGACTCATGGAGGAAGCTAAAAAAGAAGTAAGTTGACATATCACTTCTATACCTCACAAAATCTATTAATTTAATATATACGTATATATATTAAATTACTACTTGATAGCTACAACTTTATTCACATGAAAATAGTGGAATTTTTTCTTGGGAAATAGATGCCTTATTAATTTTGAGTTGCTTTTCAGGCATTTTTTTTTTGTAACTGTTAATACTGCTTACCATCTATGGAAAAGCGTAATGGTATGACAATGTACTTAGGAAAGTTTCAGGTATTTAAGAGATTCTCCAAAACAAACGATTAAGTTTTATGGAAATATGAAACGTGAAAGTATGATTGTTCTTCAATCAAGCTGAAACAACTAAACAGATTTGAATAGGATTGGCATATAACTCTGTTATGTTATGAATTACAAAAGTATAACATATACATTTGCGACCCTATCGACGACAACTTGCCTTTTATATGCCAAACTCTAATAGTGTGGTGCTAGTGTTTAAACCAATTGAATATAATTTTATTTAAAAAAAATATAAAGGGCATATAAATTCATTAAAATTAATTACATAAATAGAAATCAGTGGCGTAACGATAGGGTGGCAGGGCTGGCAAAATGCCACGGGCCCCCGACCCCAGAGGACCCCGGTCCTAGAGGCTGCGAGTTCAAAAATATTTTGTTACATTGTACCTGAGCATTTTATTTCATTTGAAAAGTATATACTTATAAGTTCTGCTTAAAATCCAAAGTGAGATAGCTGAAAACCATAATACAATTGAGTTCGTTGAGAATCTCGAAGTTTATTAAAATTAAACTGAGTAAAGCATGACGATTTTCACTGAAGGGGCCCCATCAAAAGAATTTGCCACGGGCCCCAGATGGTAAAGTTACGCCACTGATAGAAATCATGACACTAGCTAACATTAATCTTTGTTTTCATACTGACCACCTTGTTAGACGTTCGTTAGACTATTTAGATAAGTTGGAATCAGCAAAAGATCAATATAATCTAAATATTAGAAACAGCAACAAATTGGTCATTTCCATGTTTCAGGCTCACTAAGATCAGAGACAGTTTTTTAGGTAATAGTATCGTTATGTTTTACAACAAAGTCCGACAGCACCTTTGTCTCCGCCTGTCCATTTGCCTCCTACGATATAAAAAAAATATAGTGCGTGTAGTCCCTCCGCGCCAAAGAAGTGTAACTTTGTAATGTGGAAATGAAAATAGGACAGGGTAGAATTTTTTTTTTATAGAAGCCCAAAAAAGTGACTGCACTAAGCCTGATGTTAAGTATAGTACAATCCAAAAACATCGGCAACCACCGAGAGACAGATTATCTATCGCCGGTCGCCGCTGTCATGCCGGCCATAATGACGAAAGTCGCCCGGTACTGGATATGCACAGGCTGATCCCGAAACGCGACGCGCAGAAGCGAGTCACTATGACGGGCTTTTTCGCCATATGCATGGTGGTTGCGAGCCAGTCGGGCTGTAAAACCCTACCACCCTGCTATCGCCATTGCCTCGTTCGTTGATCAGCAGGGTGCACCACGTGCAGGTGTTGTTGGCTTGGGTGTCTCAAGTCTTAAGATGTTATTCGACACCCCTTACACCCCAAAAAATTGATTTTTAGTGAAATCATATTGTTTCTTAAGACAAACTTTATTAACATTCCTTACAATTCACAATTGATCGCATCATTTAATTATCATTTTCGAGTGGAGAAACATCCAAATCTATAACATGTACAATGGGATTACGATAACTAAAGTAAAATACGAAATGTTTGAGTTCTATTTATTCAATATTTCTTTTAAACACTGCCTCAATGCAACGCAACAGTGCTCTCATACCCCCTCCATGGTAGCGTTAACCGTTTAACGCAACCTTGTTGGAAGTCGTATTAGAAGTTTCACTTCAATCAAAATCATTTTATTCAGTTTAGTCATTAAGAAGGCACTTATGAACGCCAAAACTTCACTCAAACCAACAAACCAGTCAAGAAGAACCGGAAAAAAACTCGATCTGGTTTATGTTTTTAAAAAATATATATCATGAAGATTATTTAATATGGTTTTTTTATTGTGCATAAGTGAAATGAATTAAAAATAATACCACGGAGCATGTATTCTGGGGTCTTGAAAATTAAGAAGATAAAAATCAAAAATTTATGAAATATTATATAGAAGATTTGGCACTTGTACCTTTACATTAACTTAGACATAGAAGAAAACTGCGTAGAGAATACATAAGAACTGCTTATATTGACAACTTCAGAATTGGCAGTATGGATTAATTCCTTCGCCTCTATTGATGGACGAATAATATTACTAATAACCTTTTAGAATAGCAGCACACAATAGACTTTAAAAGTGTTTGCGATAGTAACGTACTACGTATAATCAAAAATTGGAAAAAAATAACGTAGAATAAACTTTTGAACAGGAACACAAAATAAACCCTGATAATATTTCCGATAGAATGTTAGCATGTTACCATGGCAACGCATAAATACTGACATTGACACGCAGCGGATGCTCTCAAAATAGCCTGATTTTGAGACATTCGTCATTAGTGCTCCGCTCCTATTGGCTTTAACGTGGTGATATGATATATGATATAACAATCCTCGATAAATGAGCTATCTAACACTAAAAGAAACTTTCAAGTTAGACCGGTAATTCTTGAGATTAGCGCGTTCAACCAAACAAACTCTTCAGTTTTATAATATTAGTATAGATTTAGAATATATTACCTACATCTCAGAAACGTTTTTAATGGATGCACAGAGATGAATCATTAAAGGATAATGTAATAATTTATTTGTTTATTTTAGGGTCGTCAATATGACAATACATTAGTTTTTTTTTTCGATCTAACTACGCCCTAGCAAGGTCTAACAGCTTCACCGGACTACAACAATACATTAGTCAATATATAAAAAACTGAACTACTATGATTCATTATAAATGTAGTCATATTTAGAGATAACCAGGGCATGCTCCAACAATAAATTAAGTATTAAACTATCTGACATATTTGAAGATTTAACATAAAAATACAAAAACAAGGAAAATGAAACAGAAAGGGAAATGAAATATTTAAAACTATTAGTTACTTTAACTTTACAGTACTTGGGCGACGGAGGCTAACTCGATTCTTTAAAAAACATTTTTCAAAATAAACTCTTAGGTATGCCTCACAAAATTACCTTCTTTTACAAAAAAAAAAACTTCTCAAAAGCAAAAGCTGTCACTCGGATTCGAACTTGGGTTACACGGATTTTCGAAGCAATCGATTTCCATCTGAGCTATTTTTGCTTTGACAGCGGTGGCGTAATTTACCTTTATATTCTGGTTATATTTTTTCATTGCCTGAAAACTCGGTTAAAAATGTCTATAAATGAGATCTAGCTAGATCGATTTATCGTCCCCGAAACCACCTATATGCTAAGTTTCACGGAAATCGCTGACGTCGTTTCCGAGATCCTGAATATATAAAAATATACAAGAATTGCTCGTTTAAAGGTATAAGATGTAATATATATGTTATAGGCGATGCGGTCACAAGCAGAGTCGAGAGTGCCCGCAGAGCCCGGTCCGGATGTGGATGCAAGTACAGTGTCTCGTATCCGAGTGCGTCTGCCTCCACCACACGACGCTAGCCTCGAACGACGGTTCTACTCTAACGACACACTTGCAGTAAGATTAAAAAAAACACTACTAATACCATCGTACAACCCGCCTGAAACTGAAATTTCATCCGCACCACCTGGTTTGGTCCAGTGTTGGGCAAACTGCAATCAGATTCATTATAAAAGATTATGATTATGTTTTGTAATGTTCAATTATGATTACAGATTAACTTAAGATTACGGCTTAAGACAAACTTCACATTACGACTTAAGACTAACTTAACGACCTAGCGACCTTTGATAAATAATGCCAAACACACTGCACCTGCACCTAGTTGAATTTTTGTATTTAATAAAAATGAATATTAATAAAATAAATAAATAGTCATTATTTTATGGACAAATTTGTAATCTTCTCATTATGCCATAGCTGATTCTTGGAGTAATCTTTTATGCATATAACAAAGCAATTTCGATATGTCACATCTGCCATGCGTACCCATGACGGCTCAATTTTTTCTTAATTTAGCACCATTACTATAATAATTTGAAAATAATATAAATTAGTTAAAATAAGGATACCAAAAACACCCGGAATAGAGTAAAAACTATATCATGTGTAACCTTTTATTGCGCGAATCTTTACATATTACAAAACAAAGTCTTGTGACGCATCTGTCTATCTGTTTTTTTGTGATGAACGCAAAAACTACTGAACGGATTTTCATGCGGTTTTCACTAGTAGATAAAGTGATTCATGAAGAAGGTTTAGGTATATATTTTGTTAAGGTTTTATTATTAGGGTGGGATAGCGTCGGCCGTGCTCTTTAGTATATAATAATAATAATAATATGTAATTCCTTTTTAGGCGTTATTAGATTTCCTGGCGTCAAAAGGTTACCCTCAAGAGAACTACAAGGTCATCTCTAGCTGGCCTAGGAGAGACGTAAGTGTTATTTAAAAATAGAACATGTATATACGTTTTATCGCACATATTATTATGCAAATGCAAATAAATATGAGGAATAACAATCATTTAAATGTTTCATGCGTAGAATTTAAAATTTTCAGCTTTCAGTAGGAAAATAATATAATAGTAATCTATACATATAAATTATTGTAATGTCTGTTTATAATAAAAGTAACAGCTTTGTAATAAACTGGTAGGAAAGTTTTAATTAGTTAGTTTAAAATGTATATAAAAAATAACGATTTTCAATATTGTTGTCTGTTTGTTCTGGCTAGTTTAAACTTTTTAAATGTTTTTTATTGATAACACTTTAGCCACAGTATACATATTAGAGACAGTATGGAAACTACCTATAAACGCTCGTACCGGCACACACACAAACAAGTGCATCTACGAGACTCGTTTTTTACGAGACTGTTTTCATGTCTATGTTTCATAGATTACCTTTTAAAACCTCTCGTTGGTGCGCATGTTTATGTGAGTGTACCATTTTCGAGCGTTTGTACGTAGTTTCCATACTGTCTCTCATATTTATACTGTGCTAAAACTCTTCAGTAGCTACAAAAAAAATGAGGAAAATCTGTTGGTAAACATAGGGACATGCTCTTAACCATTTCTCCACTGCCTATTTGTATATGGAAGATATAAGATTGTACAAAACGGAGATCTTAAACTACAAGGTATTTTTTTTAATTGTGTTAATAGAATACAAAGAGGTTTCATCAAAATGGAATAGGTTTCATCAAAATGGAATTTATTATTTGACAGTTGACTGCTGAATCTCAGAGCAGCACACTGAAAGCCCTGAAACTGTATCCGCAAGAGACAGTCATGTTGGAAGAGCGGTGAACAAGGCCTGTGGCGCGACTCCGCCCCTCCCACCAATATCTACCGTCTGTCCTGCTCTCACATCACTGCTGCCTATCATTCCGTTTTTTCTTCATTAACATTGTACATCCAAAATAATACTGGCCATATATTTTATCACAAAAAAAAGTTTTTTTACATATTTTTTTTTAATATAATGCCGTTTTATTTATTGCCATACATGGATTTTAAAAATAGTTTAATTATTTTATTAACTGTGTCAATATAGTCGATTTATTTCAATTAAATTATAATGTTCAAGTTTTAATCTGACAGTGGCTTAAATTAATTTCCCATGATAAGTTTGTTTCCTCTCCCATGAAAAGAATTTGTATGGTTTTTAAAATAATAACTTTAGAGTCAACCAAATTATTCAATGTAGTATTTTAGTTTTTTTTAAATATGTAGTATAAAAGAGGCAGTGATGTATGTCGCTAGTTTAGTATGATTCGCCAGCTGCTAGATTTACGCTTTGTGATATGAATACACAAAATAGTGTGCTTGTTTGTGATGATAGATAAATTTACTCGAATAATGGGCGGAGGATTCGGGTCTGATCGGCTGCAGTATTTCCTAATAGCAGAATTAATTCTAAATTATTGATAATTCAAATTTTCTTTCCAAATAAAAATGTCTACACAGTGCACAATGTGACACTATTCCCAACATATGTTATTTAATTGTTTATATTATTAATTCATAAATTAAACACAAAAATTATATGTACATAGAGAAACAATGTACTAATCGTCAGTTTCATTTCTTAAAGAAGTTTTTCTCGTTGTTAACATTGTCGGGAATTTACGGAAGTGTTGAGAGTTTGAATATTTGTAATTTTTCACTACAATAATACCAGAGACAATTGTGACAGTATATTGCATAGAAGATATGTGTACAAATAAAGAATGGAAGACCATAGTTATGTGTTTATTTTACCACATATTTATGAATTTGACAATACATTCAAAGTAACAAGGGACTAATTAAGTTAACTGAATTAATATTTAAAATTAATTTAGAGGTTTAATAAGTAGAAAAGACGTCTTGAAATGGAAATTCTGCTTTATCTGGTACCAGGAGATCAGAGAGATAACACACTGTTCCTGCTGTGCCTTCATACAGGCTCTCCGGATTATCTGGAAGCCTTGCATCCTTTTGGAATTGATCAGTTATCATAAAATCTGCAAACATTTTAGCTCTATACAAATATTTTTCATCATGAGTCAGCCGATACAATAGCATAAATACATATCCATTGCCAGCTACGCCATGACAAATTCCTGGTCCTTTAAGTAACAAGCCTTTATTCCAGACAACCTCTCCGGCTTTAATACAAGATTCTAGATATTTATTTTCTTTAAATAGGATATATGCTTTAGCCATCAAATAAACAGTACCAGGTGCTCCATGACACCAATGCAAAAGCTTATGTTCGTTTAAGCCAATCTCTTCCATGCAACAAGGCCAATTACCTTCTTCATTTTGTAAAGTAAGAAGATAATCAATGGTGGCCCTTACATCAGCACCAGCTGATTTATTAAATGTCAAATATTCTGGCACTGATAGTAACATTTGCAATATAAAGCTTATACCATGTGCAGCACCCAAATATTGGGTGTTGTAATAGTGGTACATTAGTGGACACGGACTGTTATGCTTCTTTGCAAAATCACGACCAGAAGAAACAATCATATCACAAATTCTATATAGCTCTTCATTGGTATAAATTTGGATTTGAATTTCTCGGCTGATCCACAATACTCCTGCAATATAGCCAGCACGACCAACAAAAAATTCATCACCACCATTCTTTAGGAACTTTGGATTTATGTAATCAGTATAAAGAGTTTTGTATTGAGTCAAATAATCAAGGAACTTATCGTCATCCTTCAATTTGTACAGAACTGTGGCTAGAGCGTAAGTACCGGCGTCACCAAGTAAGAATGAAGTTTTATCTCCAGCAGATGTTTCCAGCGCCGGTTTTAAATATTCCATAGCTCTTTTTAAATACTCATCTCTATTTTCAGATAATGCGGAATTTTTATACAAATAATAAAACATGAACGAAATGCCGGTGGTACCAACATATAAACCTCCATCTACATTCTTCCTAGAGGGATGAAGTCGCTTCGTAATGTTGTTTACGTGTTCGGAAATTTGTGATCTTATATTATCTTTATCGATCGCTAAAACTCCTGGCTTGTAATCTTCGAAAGGATTAGGGAAATAACGAACCATTTTGTGATGTAATGAATTCAATCTAAGCGAGATTTTCTGAAACGTGTTTACTGATAATTGCAATAGTTTTCTGTACATAAAAATATTGGAACCACTTCATTAGCTCAGTAATTTATTACAATCAACGTTCCCGGTACGATGACAAATTACACTAAAATCTAAATACCGTGGTTATTGATTTTCTACCGTCTCTACACTTTTACTACCTATATACTGTTTTAGTGTATATTCACATTGACTCGCGCGATTTTGTTTTGTTTTGAAATTTGACATCTGAGTGCTATAGTTGTGCAAGTTGATACTGACATTACAATTATTATGATTATTATTTTTAACTGCTATATTACGTGACCAATGATTACTAATTTAACAAATTACTTTTATCATAAATACACTTATTCTTATCAGATACTTTATTCACAAACAATAAAATTACATTAATTCCATGTGCAGCCGGTGTTTTGGATTTATATAACAAGTGTGATGGATTATATGTGAAATGTTATGTAACGTGTGATATATAAACTATAATTGCCTTATCTATGATAATTGCTACATCTCTTATTGCTACCGCTAAACGCACAGATAATATGACAGTACAGCGTATAGAAACGTAGTTACGGTTACCGTAAGATGTGGTGAAATAATATTAAATTTGACAATAGCTCAGTTTACAGGCTTCCAATACCTATTTCTTTAAATTGTGTCGCTACATTCCAAAATTAGCTAAAACCAATTTTATCTTTCAATTAATTTGTTAAAGATTTTCAGATTGTATACACCGAGAACGAAGTTTAAATTTGGCCGTCCAAATAAGGTTTTTAGTTTTTTTGATGTCTGTCATATGTAATATATACAATATTTGAAGGTCTTGAGAAATAACGTAAGATACTAGGAACGGCTAAAATTGGATGTAGCACATTTTGAAATGTAACGATTCGATCTCTTCTTTTTCATTTTGGCAAAGTAAACCAATTTTCCTTAAGTTACACTAGAATATAACATTCGAATACACAAGCTATAATTAGTTCGATCTTTATTATTTTTTAGTGCTTTAGTCCGGCGGTTGTCATCTGCTATGTCGGGACACATAGGTGTACATTTTTAAAGAGGTTGTTAGTGCGTCACCGAGTTGAGAATCGCTGTGCTAGCCCATACATAAAGAAAATGTATGGTCTTTAAATATTATAAAACTTGGCTAGTAATAATATTTCATTAATTAGAAATATAGAATTTCGCTATCATATATAAAAAAATAAAAAAAAAAAAACAGAACAACGGAATAAGGCATAAAATCTAGTAGCGGTAGATCCACGTTGAATCTATTACTGGTTTCAGTATGACTTGGTCGTCTCGTCCAGGGTGGTATCACTCTCTCACAGAAACACCGATGTGAAGTAATAATGTTTGCATTGTTGCGTTTCGTTCGGTGACTGAGAGCGCCGGAGGCCCATGTCCCCCCTCTCTCCCATCTTTTTCCCTCTCTCACTGACACTCCCCCTTGCTCCCCTCTCTTCCTCCATTTCCCAAACGCAGTCTGGCAATGCACTTACGATTCCCTTGGTGTTGCTAGTGTCTATGGACGGCGGTGATCACTCAATATCAGCTGACCCACCTGTTCGTTTGCCTCCTATAATATAAAAGAAAGAGAAAACTCAATAAGCCACTCATTTCAATTTCGGAGAAAAATCAAAGCTAAATGTAACTAACTCGACACTTTAGATAATTCATTCCCGATTCGAAACACAAGATGTTCGTTTAATATACTTTAATAATATTTTCTACCACTAGGAAACCATGTATTACATCCCGTGTAACATCCATGTCCTTTTACTATTGCTTGCATAGTAATGAACGCCGGTAATGGATAGCATGTCATTGAAATATAACAGAAGTATCGTTGAAAATAATATGGTGCTTTGCGTGACATAAGCATTTTATAGTGACTGCGTTCCGGTAGTAGCTCACAACGCTCACGCTCACGACCGCGAGTTTTCCCGTTCCACTAGCTCGCGAGCGTTGCGATCGTAAGAGCTAGTGGAACGCATTTGTGAGCGTTTTGAGCGTTCAGATAAATAATAAAAATGGCGATCTAGAAAAAATAAAACAAAAACTTTAAGAGGTTAAATTACACTTTGTAAGTCTTAACAGTAAATTCATATAATTATGAAATTCATTTAAGTACATTAAAGAAACAATGTATAATTCAATTTTTTTATTTTAATTATCATAAAAACATAAAAAATGACCTTATTGGTTAAATGAAAAATATTAAATTACCATGAAATAATTATAAATTAATTTTGAAATTGAATTTAGAATTCACAACATTTTTCAAAAGAAGTAAAATTATCAAAACTTTATTAACGTATTTCATTTCATATTTCATTTACGTATTTCAATATAATATATTATTTTAATATAAATATCCTATACCGTATCAAGTAATGACATTTTCACGGTCGCCATCTTTATTGAGAATCCCGCCAATTTTGATAAAGCTCACGTCGACCCACGTCCAGACATGGGGCGTCGTGAGCTTCGCGTCAGCGTATGTTATGACGTCATCAATGACGTTTTCGCCACGACCGCAACGCTCGCGGTTGTCTAGTGGAACGGCGAAAAGGGCGTTATGAGTGTTGTGAGCGTCTCCCGGAACGCGCCCAGTATTATAAACAATAACTCCTGATTGCTACCACAAAGTACATTTGTTAGTAACTTAGCAACGAAGCGATCGGTGTATTTTCTTAGCAACTGTATTCAGACGTAATAAAACCGACCAAAATTTACGTTTGCCACGAATTTATTTTATAAGGAATATTATGTTGTTAAGGGACCAAGTATAATAATAAGATATACTTCTATTATTGTAATTAATTTGTATAATGGCATTTAATCGCGGAAATGTGAGTATGATATTACACTAATATTATATGTAAAGCTTTTCTTCCGAGTGGATGCAGCGATAATTCATAAATCTGATAATACACCGAATAAAGTTATAAATGATAATTAAAAATTATAACGACGTTTTTGACACAGTGAACATATGTAAATGAATTTCTTAACTAAAGAAATTTAGAAAAGTTTTCAACGATTATCTGAATTCTTATAAACTAATAGAATCACCTATTTAAAATTATCCAGAAATAAATATTTAAAAAGCTTTAGTTTAAACATCTACTATGTTATATGTAATATGTTGAATATTTTTTTCTCGAACTGACTACGCTATTGGCCTTAATTTTTTGGCCTTTACAGCTTCACCAGACTACAATAACAAAAAGCGATGAACATCTATACCTTACTTACTTAATCTTATGATATAAAAATTACGAATATACACATATATAAAGCTTCTCGGATTCTTTAACATGTTATAATTTCACCTATGTGCACCTAGATAAGGAAGAAGTCATTTCGTTCAAGAGGACGGTCAGCGCAGTCTTTGGACGTGAACTGTCCGCGAACAGACCCTAGTACTGAAGGAGACGACCGTTTGTTTTTACAAATTAAACCTGCGATAGCTGATTCTAGACATGCATTTGCTCAGAGATCGCATACAATTCTTTCAGGGTAAACATAATTTATTCCTAATAAATTCGATGAAACAGTTTAAAGATAATCATTGTGTATGATGGAGTATTGTCGTATTACAAGGTATACTTATAAAAGTAGTAATTAATTTAATTTTCAGTAACGAATTTTTGCATAGAGATGATACAAAAGATGATGCAATTACTATACAAGCGGTCGGCGAGGGAAAAGTTCAGCTAGCTCGTACACCACAAGAAAAAGATCGATTGCCAGATAGAATAAGTCTTGATAGGTAAATAGTTTTTAATGATGGACTTTTTCCAAACGCAAATCTAAACGAGACATTATAATATTGTTACGTGCTCCTTATCATTTAAAAAAGTCGATTCTTTTTTTCAGACGTGGCCTTTCATCAATTCCTCACATCGTTGGTGAACCGAGCCTAAGACTTTTGTCGTTACAGCATAATTTAATCAACAGTCTATCGGGACTGATTCCACTTGATTTAGGAAAACTGGTATTTTTAGACGTTTATGACAACCAAATCGATAAAATCAACGCTTTGGAAAGACTTTTTAGTCTACGAGTATTATTGATGGGAAAAAATAGGTAACTTTTTTAATATATCTGTTATACCTAGTGGTTAGTAGCCCAGAATTAAAACTAACTAATACTTTATTACAGGATTAAAAGAATAGAGGGGTTAACTAATTTAATAAAATTGGAAATTTTAGACTTACATGGAAATAGAATAGGAAAAGTATGTGGTTTATCTAATTTAAGTGAACTAAAAGTGCTCAATTTAGCTGGTAATCAAATTAAGTGCATAGGACCTACAGATCTCCAGGGATTAATGTCGCTTAAAGAACTAAATTTGAAGAGAAATCGTTTAAGAAAACTGTTGGGCTTTCAAAATACGCCAAAACTGGAAAAAATATATTTGGGCAATAATGACTTACAAAGGTCAGTTTTTTTAACCGCCTTACTTTTAATGTCAGCTCTCTACAATCAATCATGGCTTAAATAACACTAAATAAACTATTATCAGTCATATCGTTAAGAGCGACTACAATATTCCCAAAATATTTATCAACCAAACTTATGATGTTTCAGTTTAGAAGATATGTCGTCGTTAGCTGATGCTACAACCCTCGTAGATATATCTCTAGACGGTAATCCTGTAGCTTTGGGTGGGGACTGCACACCTTTTCTGGTGTCCTATCTACCAAACTTATTAACTTTAACAAACATGCATGTCACAGAACAGGTAAAGAATCTGCAATATAGAGGACTTTATTGGAGTGATAAGTTATCATTTACATGTTGTGTGATAGGTACGTCGAGCTGCAATGGCTTGGCGGAATAATAAAGAGGCAGCTCATGCAGCTTATTGTGCTCTAGAAGGTACCGCTCAGCAGGACGCTAGACGTGATCAAATAATAAATAACGCTCGGACTAACTGGGAGTTACTCAGGTAAGATTTGTATTATTTTTTATATTACATAACGACGGTTTCAAATACATTTGTAACATTTCCCATATTGAAATAACATTTTAGAACAGAAAATAAGTGCTTCGCTAATGCCGCAAATACAACAAAAAATCTTAATATAGAAAAGGAATTTAATTTCGTGGCTACCTCAACATCCAATCAAAGTGGAACCCAAACGGTAGATGCAGATACAACAGCTGGTGTTGTTTCTGTTAAACAAATTGATACAGAAGATTCAGATTATAAATGCAGCAATGATCATAAAGCAGATACCAAAGAAATCAAAGAAGCTTCTAAGCCATCACCAATAAAAAAAATACAAAGGAGCTCTACTGCTCGAAAGGCTTCAGAGCGTCGCGTAAACTTTTCAGATAGAAGTGCATCTCAGGATACGGATGCGTCTCATTCGACGTCAACAAGCAGTGACTTGAGGCTACCTCCTATATTACTACCAATTATTTCCTCTTTAGAAAATGTGAAACTCGCCGAGAGTGTTCAACCAATGTTAAAAAGGTGGGAAAGCATTTCCAGCCTAGAACCAGTAGTTGATTCTTCATTTAGTTCCTTACCATCTTCTACTAGTGAAAGCGAGGAAGAAAATAATAAAAGACCTTTACGTCGTATGCCAACTGCTCTTCGAAGACGTGAAAAATTTAGTACAATGCGTTCAAAATCAGTCTGCGATCCTGAAACCCGACGTATTAAAGATAAAAATGTAGATTATAGTGAAAACACTAGCAATATGTCAAATAATACTAACAATGGATCAGTAGGTCCATCATCGTCAGGCAGTGACCATAATAATAAAATATTACGACGGGACGGATCTTTCAATAGTAACAGGCAAAATAACAGAAACGTAAAAAGTGCAACAATTTCGCGAAAAAATGAAAGAGCGTCGTCTGCAAGTAGAGCGTCTAGTGGAAGAGTAAAATCTGGTAAAAGTTTAGCTAGCTTTAAAACTTCAGAACCAGTTCCAAAGTCAATGCCAGTTTGTAAAGATAGAGAACAAGGTGAGGTTATTATTTAATTATCATATATTTAAAAAAGTACATAAGAACTTATATCACTTATTTATTTGTATAGGTGTGGATTACCTTGTAGAAGTTTGTGATAACGTTGTCAGTGCATGGGGGGCTGGATCTATTCGCCGTCTAGCTAGAGATTGGGACTGGGAGAAAGTACGAACAGTAACACGAGCTAATTTCCATTACATTCATTTCAACGCAATCGCACAATCTTTACCAGAATTGAAAAACAAGTTAGTAAAATGTAAACATCACTATATCAGCTTCAATATTTCATTTCTGAAGTTAGTACCCTTGATAAATTTTCATTTTAGATTCCCAAATGTAACGCACATATCTGTCCGGGCTACTGGCATTCAATGGCTCGGTCAGCTTCATGCCTTAGCAGAATTAAGAGGAATTACAGGTCTTACGCTTCTACCAGAAGGTAATCCTATACATACCAAAATATGGAGGGAATACGCAATATATAGACTAACACATTGGGGATTAAAAGAAATTAATGATGAGCAAGTAAGGAGACCAAAATTTTAATTATATAGAACATTCAGCCGATGGTTGTTTCGATAACGTTTAAAATTACCAGGTAACGGATGAAGAAATCAAGTCGGCTAATGAAACGTATGGTGGTTTAAGTGATGTAGTATTACGAGCTCTCCCTGATGCGCCACTCCAACCACTATTGTCACGACTTGGTAAAAGTGGACATAGTTCTATAAGCGCAAAAGCTTGGCTCAGAGCTGCTGATCCTGCTTTGCGAGACGTCATCGCTAAGGAAGCTTTGCAATATAAAAAAGGTCATGTATCCCAAGTGAGTATTGATTTTTTCCTTATTATATTGCGTATATAATCTTAAAAATAAAGGAAAATTCCAAAATATTATATTTTCTGTTTGCATAGCATAGCAAACCAAGTGAACAATTTTTATAATTATTCTACTGTGTGAAGATTTTAGTATTTATAAATTGAATTAGTCTTCGTCATTCTTTTGGCCGCTCTGAATATGGTCTATAGTTCGGGCTTATGCGTAATTTACTAAAGAGTTTAAAATATGATTATAGAGACATCAAAATAAAATTGATGTATCCTTAAGTTCTTTCGATGTTGTAAATATAATACAATACAATACGTTTTTATACTTAAATATGTTACTAAAACATAGAGCGGTTAAAAAGGTGGCGAATACTGTACAGTCCTTAGCTACAAGCTCGTAATAATTGTACTTGGGTTGATTTTTAAAGCAGTTGTTTTTTTTTTTACTTTTTCCTCAAGAATAATAAAGTTTACCGTACCAAATTAGGCCCCCCTCGGCAGCGACTCAAGCCTAGGTCCGTCTCCTCGGTGTAGAGCCCTTGAGTGCGCTGCTCGCGCGATACAGTGACACAAAAATTTACATCACTGCTACAACACTACACGATCACCTGCACACACGTGCACGCCTATACGCTTACACATGGAAGTGAAAGGGTATTATTTTTTTCCCTTATCGAACTGAAAAAACTCTAATTTTCCGATAAAAAATTTATGGAGGGGTTGTTGAGGCGTGTATGCTTGGTACACATATGCGTCTCAACAACTCAAACATATATGAATAGTTAGCTAGGAAAGCTAAGTCAGGTCGCGAGTTTGCATGTAACAGGCAACAGCCAAGCCGAGGTATGACGTGCACCCTTGAGCTAGTTGCCCAAATAAAATCGGCTGAGTGCCTTAAGCGCTCGCCTTAGTAGTTCGGTGAATTTGTTAAGACCTTGCAAGGTCAATAGCGTAGTCAGTTCGAAAAAAAAAAAAGTTTACCGTCCACTTAAATGCTTTTACGTGGTTTATAAGTGAAACAATGTTAGCCACGGTTAAAATAATTTACATAAAACGATGTAAAGCACATACAATACGTGAAACCTATGTAATTAATGATTATATCTATCATCTTTTTATTTTTAGAAAAATTAAATTATATTAAAAAAGTATATTAATTTACATCAAATACTAGGATGACATGAATTGGCGAGTTCGTGGTCGCGGACATTTATCACATGCAATTGATTTGGCGTGCGGAGCGGCCATTCGCTTGCGCATTCTTGAACTCCAGTGGCCAAATATATTAGTGGAAATGATCGAAGATATTTTAAGAGATTTTTGCAACATAGAGGCACATGTTAAAGAACAAATACGTATGCTTATAGAAACATTATAAACATATACATACCTACTTGAAAAAGTTAATGGAACTTAAATTCAATAGTAACTAAGTAACATTCAATATATTGTTAGTTATTTGACTTTTAAATTGCATTCTGATTCATGTATCATTTAGATTGGTTTTTTTATATCAAAACTCCTTTTTATAAACTAAATTTTATTTACTACTATTGTTTATAGTGATCTCCTGTCTTTGCAATATTAGACGGGTGTGTATAATATATCAGGTAACTGTTTCGACAGTAGCAGTATTTCTGGAGGACACTCTGCACTCAATTTTCGTTCTACATCAATTAAAAAGGCTATATTTGGCCTGGTTATCTAGAAAATATATATATATACATAATCGTTTACGCGTCTATATTAAAGCACAGTGTCGTGTGAACGTGGGAACGTCAAGAATAAAACAAGGTTTCATTGTCACTTTTACTATCGAAAGTTATTAACCCCAGCTCGTCCATTGTAGCTTTTGGCTATTACTATGACTTAGGTTTATTATTTTATTTACACGTTTATAGCAATTGTAGTCATACTTTTGGAAGACTTAAAACAAACTTTAACTTAGGTTTACTTGGTTGTTTATTAATATTTGTTTTAATAATATTATTTTATATGTTAAATGTGATCATGAAGTGACATGTCCTAGAATACTGCGATTGTCTAATCTTTCACCTGGTATATACATCGCACTTTAGGTACTCCTATTCATATTTCATCTAGTTTTCAAATCAACTTCAAATGTAACTTGAATGCAAAGGACAAAAATGAACATTCATTCACAGTCCTCGTTAATCTTTTAGCCACTGTGAATATAGGTAGTCCAGTAAGTCGGTTCAAGCTTGCCTATAACGTAGTCCAGAATTTAATACAAAATAAAGTTCATTGGTTTATCCTTAAGTTATATTATAGGAAGTTTAATTATATAGATCCAATATAATACGTATTTAATTATATCTAAATTTGTGTTCTGCGCATCTTTATTCACCTTTGGTATTCACATTGGTCAAAAATTTGACAAGGACTGTACAAATTATTAATTGCTGATAGGAATTTATGTTACCTTTTTTAATTATCCTTTCAATTGTTTCTAAGAGCATTTCTATTTCTTTAGGGTAATTCATCAGATGTCATTTAGAAATACGCCATTTAAAAACGTTTCATTTAATAAAGTTCATGTAATGTAGTTAAGCAACATCTTATAATTCCTAAATGGTGCAATCGAACTAAAGGAACTCGAATATGTTTGAAAAATGCATATGAAATATAGGTAATATCAAAAATATAGGTGATTTTCACATTAGGACTGAATAAATATTAATTGCTCAATGATATTTAATAATTTGATAAGCACTGCGGTAGTTGCAAAATTTTCCTTATAATCAGGGCTTTTTTTGTTGGGGCACGCAGTGCTCTTAAAGGGAAATTTGAAAATATCGAATGATTACCGAAGTTACTTTTCGTTCTGAAATTATAGGACAGTGTCTTACTAGTATATCGCTAGTACCCAAAGTAACAAGGTGTACATTTTTGCACTTTTTGAGATAGCGTGCCCCAAAACGGAAGTGACAAAAAAAGCAAGCCTGCTTATAGGTACATATATTTTACATAGGAATAGCATAGAAAGCTATTAATTATAGAATAGTGATTAACACTGCCATGTAAGCGTATTGTCAAAGTTATAATAAAAATGTTTAATTATTGATTGTCGTTTTTATTTTAATATAAAGTGAAGTTGAGCAATATAAAGCGTGATTATTTCAGTAATTCAATAATCTAACAAGATACCTGCTCCCTTGTTAAACCTTTCAGGGAATTCTGTGGCATCTCAGAATTTCATGCTCCTTAGTATTATTTTCCATTCACTTCACTTATGCAAATAAACTAACTATATTAGGCAGAACACCACCAAATTTACAAAATATACCAGTCAAATAACACAAGATTATGAATAAAACATAAAATCCACTACATGATAGACTAAAATTCCGCCAAAAACTCCGTTAGAACCATTTATTGTTTTATAAAAGTGCTCTGGCAATACTATGATAAGGAATAAATGTTTTTTGTATGGCTGTGATATAGGGATGCACATTCTTCGCAAAACAAAAATCGATTTTTAAATCGATTTGAATTGTAATGTACGTAATTGACTCATGTTAATATCGAGGTCTTCTGGGTTGATCAAACAACATTCGATATCTAATTTTTATGATTGGCTTTATTTTTAATATGATGATATATTATTGTATGATTTTATTTCCATATAAATAGAAAAAGCCTAATCATGAATTTATATTGTAAAAGATTTTAATATTGATTAAATAATCGATATTCTATTTTTCCTTTGAATTACTGAAAACTTATTCACCGTTCGTCATCCCTAATCTACAACACAATAGATTTTCGACAATAAGATAATATTCGCAATATAAAACATACAGAAATAACTGTAATAATAACATAAAATGAAATAAATATTGCCATGGACGACACTGAAAGCACGACTACATCAGTAGATGAAAACACTGGTAATTTATGTGACAATCCTACAAGAGATACCTTAGCGGAAGGCCTACTTGGATTATTAAAACCAACTGTAGATCAACTAGACGACAGAGTTAGAGCTACGAGGTATGTACCTAATAAAAATATAATATAAATATAGCAAAATATAATGATTGTTTCTTCTGATTAACACATTATTTTAATTAATTAGGCATTTTACAAGTATATCCACATGTGTTAAGTTTATATAATTTGTAAGTAGTCCAAATGTTTACCAAACAATATAAAATTGTGTTGGTTAATGTTGTACATATATAATTTTTAAAGTTTATTTAATTTTTATTTCATAGAATTTCACAATTAGAATTGAAGCAACAAATTGAGTCACTCAACGAAGAACTGCAAAAAGTACGAGAGGCGTTGGATAATCATCCAGATCTGGAACCTTATGTGAAAAAATTAATTGCTTGTAAACATAAAGTCACTGTAGTTCTAAATGTTTTACAGGCCTCGCAGGTTAGTTTACAACTACTTTATTAATTGGATCAAAATACTTTATTACATTTTGATCTTAGGAAGTTTCTTATAAATTTCAAAACTCACAGTTCGGAGAATAAACCAGTCATCAAGAAGAACAGATAAAAAAATCAGTTGAGTTTATCTTCTTAAGATTACAAATGTTAGTAATCTCATTGTCATCATCTGCTCCTAACAGTTTATTTTTTCCGCCCTTTCGTGTGCACATAAATGACTGGTGTATCCTACCTTCGCTCTTAACGTATACCCACACTTGGGACAGGTCAATACACTGTCATTATAGTGAAATTTTATAGCCTTATATATAAGGCTATAAATGTTAGTGATACCTGAGGATAAGATTTGAGTTTTTGGTTGGATCTTAATCTGTCATGTAGTTGATTTTATATTTTATTCATAATCTTGTGTTATTTTACTCTATATTTTGTAAATTGGGTTGTGTTTTATTCAATATATTTAGCGTTTTGTGCATAAGTGAATCGAATGGAAAATACTACCACGGAGTATGAAATTCTGAGCTGCCACAAAAACTCCCTGGAAGGTTCTAACAAGGGAGCCAACATCTTGTTAGAATATTTAAATAATCACACGATACTTGTAAATTATTGTACTATAATGTGCATTGAATGAAAACATTGACCCTGGCAAGTGCTGCTGCGGAGCCAAAACAAAGAAGAAGAGGATAACATTTAATATGTTCCCGGATTTATAAATAGTTCATTGTCTATATTATATTTTTATTCATAATAGAAATTTAGCAAAGAACTGAAAAGGTGGTACTTCATCTTTTTAATAGTCAAACATTACCACACCAAAATATTATTTTGGATATTAGTTTTTATGAGATAAGCTTGCTTGTAATCATAGTATTTAATATTTTTAATCAACTTCCAAATATACTGTATATAGCATAATTGAAGGATTTTTATTCAACTTACTTACTTTATAATAGGCTGTATGAATCAAAAGCTATTACTAATATAACTTTTCTCATTTTCCTATTTAGTGAATTAATTACACTTTTTTAGTAATCTGCAAGGACTATCATTTAATTGTCTTATTTTAATTGAAAATAGTTAACAATAAATAAATAAAAATCTAAGAATCCCATTGCAGTAAAGAATATCTAGGGCACTGTATCTATAATTGTGTTTGAAGGTCAGTGAAGTCATGCATAAACAGTCCAAATAATGTTGGCTTTTACGCTATAAAACTATTTGAATGAGTAACATTGTTAATTAAATATTGTTTAGTAATTTCTACATTCTAACGAATTTTCATTAAACAAAAGTCTGCTATATAAACCTAACATTGTATATTGTGTTAGACAAATCACCATACTGAAGAGAAATTATATCTTTGGTTATACACAACTCGAAGAGGCCACAAAAGTAAA
The DNA here is from genome assembly GCA_014332785.1 of Antheraea mylitta. Classification (NCBI taxonomy): domain Eukaryota; kingdom Metazoa; phylum Arthropoda; class Insecta; order Lepidoptera; family Saturniidae; genus Antheraea; species Antheraea mylitta. The sequence goes on from JACEII010000030.1 coordinate 2,147,405, forward strand.
CTTTATTTTCTGTTAAAAATACTAATGCGGGTATTGTTATGAAGTTTTTTTAAATGGGGTTTAACTCAGGAACTAAATTAATTTGTGAAACATCTATAGCTAAACAGTCATAAGCTTGTTTTTAATATTTTAATGTGCAAAATCAAGACTGTTTTTATTTATTGGTAGAAATTGTGAAGATATATTTTTAATGAATTACTAGCTGTGTTAAAAAACAGTTATTAATAAAATGTTCTGAATGTATTAATAAGTCCATTTACTTATCTACTCTACTTCCATAGTTAAGTTGTATCATCATTAATATTACAATAACTTTTGATAGAGTGAACCAATTTGAGTTAAACAAAGATTAAATGTTACTTGAGGATAATATTCTTGGTTCATTGTGAACACAGCACTTTAGCAGTGATGCTTCCAAACAAACAAACAAACCCACAGACAGACTTTTCTAAAATGATTAAAATGTGTTTTATTTCTTGTAGTCCGGTGAAGGTGTAAAGGCCTTGCAAGGCCAATAGTTTAGTGAAGAAAAAAAAGAAGATTTATTTACTTTTTCCTGCAACAGTTATTTTCACAAGAATCTAAAATATCTTATATGTATAGAAAATGTGTTAATAAATTATACATACATACTGTAACGCATCATAACTGTGAGAAACAGTAGGGATGCCTGAAGATGGATTTAGAATCTATTTAGATGATAATGCCATTTTAAAAACAATTACTCCATAAGTTCAAAATTATAGATTCTATTTCATTATACCTGAGATAAGATACTTTTTTTTTATATCGTAAGAGGCAAACGAACAGATGGGTCACCTGATGTTAAGTGATCACCACCATCCATAGATACTTGCAACACCAGGGGAGTCGCAAGTGCGTTGCCAACCTGTATTTGGGAGGAGGGTGGGGGAGGGCCAGGAAGGAAGGGGAAAGGGATGGTAGTGGGTCTCCGGCTCTCTCACTGACCGAACGAAACGCAACAATGCAAGCACTGTTACTTCACGTCGGTTTTCTGTGAGAGGGTGGTGCTTCCCCGGACAGCCGACCCATTCATGCTGAAAACAATAATGGCTTTAGCTTGGCTCTACCACTACTAAACTGTGTGCACTCTGCTCAGAATTGTTATCTTCTGAAGTTTTTGTTAACGCTTGTTTGTGTTAATAAACTTTAGGTATGGTAAAGGTCTTGCCAAGTTTATTTTTGTTAAGATAAGAACAAACATAATCATTTGTAGTGTACACGTAAATAATTGCAAATTGTGCACAGTATTTATATTAATGCATACATTTTGGTTTCAGGATAGATTAAATGAAATAAGACGTATGATGACAAAAGAGAAAAGTGTACGCAAAACAACACAGCCCCAAACATCACTTCATGAGCCAGATCAAAGTACGAGTGGTATAATACTCTCTGACCAAGGCAGTATAAACTAGTAATGGAGACTCCCTATCAGAATCACATTGATAAGGCTGATTTTGACCATGTTTATGAACCAGCAGAAGATAGCTTCCTCTTAATTGATGCCTTAGAAAAAGACATGGGTTATTTGAAAACAAAAAAACCAACGTTTTGCTTAGAAGTAGGCTCTGGCAGTGGTGTCATAATAACAGCTTTTGGAATGGCATTCCCAGAAACATTTTGCATATGTACAGATATAAACTTCAAAGCATGTTATATGTCCAAAAAGACAGCTGATTATAATAAAGTAATGCTTGACTCTGTAAATATGGACTTGGCTAGCTCATTCGTAGGTAGTATATTTGATGTTATTATATTCAATCCACCATATGTTGTAACAGAGTCTGCAGAGTGTGGTCATAAAGATATAACTGCAAGTTGGGCTGGAGGACTTAAAGGTCGAGAGGTAACAGATAGATTACTGGAAATGATACCAAAGAAGCTAACAAGTAATGGTACATTTTACCTATTATTAATAAAAGAGAACATTCCCAATGAAGTTGTTGAAAACATGTCCAAGTATGGCTTTAAGTCAGAGACTGTTATTAGCAGAAAAGTGAGGAACGAACAACAATTAGTTTTAAAGTTTTATAAGTAAAATGTTTATTGAAAGTATAAAGTTAATATAAATGATTATTTTAATTTGCTTTTAACTGCTTCTCCAAATTGCTTTGCACCTTCATCGTTTTCAGCAGCACCTGGTAAAGTGGAGCATTCTTTAAGCCACCTTTGAATGTTAGGGAAATTTTCAATGTTCCAACCTACGGCCTGAAAGTAAATGTGACATTAGTATCCTGGTAAGGCACCAGTAACCATGAACAAAATTTTAATCAAAAATATTGAAGAATTTATAGAAGACTACACATTTTAATAACTCTACATGGTTAGATCCAACCCATGGTAGACTTTCTTTCATAGTAATTGAAATGTCCATGTCGTAATTTCCGGCTGATACGAATAATACGAGAGTACCTTTTACAGTATTCTACATATCTTTTTTTTAATTTTGTTTCTTTTTTATCATTTACAAGTGACTGGAATTTGATACAAGTTCCCTTCCTTTCTCTCGACGTTGGCATGAGGCTACATATTACATTTCACTATAGAAGTTAAGCAGTGATGAGAAAAGTATAATAATAAAATATCTAATTAAAATCTATTAATTCAGGTCGCGGGCACTAACTAGTTACAAGTATAAAATTTAGTAACAACAAAGTATAGCCTAAAGTGTTCACGGATAATCTGTTCCAACAACTCATATGAGCATGAATTGTTAGGTTAGCTGAGAGAGGTCGCCAGTTGTACGTATCAGGCAACAGCCCAAGCCGAGGTGTACCGTGCACCCTTGAGCTATTTGTCAAATAAAACCAGCCGAGTACCCTGAGCGTACGTCTTAGTAGTCCGGTGAAGTCAAATAAAATCGGCTGAGTGCCCTAAGCGCTCACCTCAGTAGTCCAATGAAGCTGCTAAGACCTTGCTAAGTCAATAACGTAATCAGATCGAGAAAAAAAAACGTTCACGGATGATGTACCTTCATATCAGTGGATGATGTTTTCGAATCATATCAGTAATTCCAAAAATTATAAATGTAGTCTCAAAGTTTGCACTTTGCTTGTTAAATCAGTATAACTCACTTTTATCACTGTTATATTGTCACGCTAGTGCATTAAAAGTATTTTTCCAATTAATACATTGTTTTTTCGCCCACATAGATAACACCACAACATCATTACATAGTATAAAACAGTTCCCTGTTGCGTTTATCTGATCGCGATAAACTCAAAAACTACTGAACGGATTTTCATGTGGCTTTCACCAGTATATAAAGTAATTCATGAGGAAGGTTTCGATTAAGATAACCAACGTAAAGATAAAAAACACCAGATATTCAAATGCACGAAGGTCTGGTCTAGCGTAACCATTCGATGGTCCTCTGATGATTTGATATTTCATAATTTCAGTTTTGATTCATAGAAAGATAATAAAGACTACAAAATTGTAGCGTGTGTGACACTTACCAGTATGCTAGAAACTGATGCATAGATCGACGTGTCAGCAATAGTGGGATTGTCACCGGCGACCCATTTGCTTTCTTTTAAGAACAGATCCAAAAAACCGAGAGTACCATTTAGGTCATCTTTCAAAGTTTGCTTTATTTCCGTCTCTCCAAGAAACAATATCGGGAACTAAATAAAAAGTATTAAGGTTTGTATTTAAAATTATGTCAAACAAATGGTAATTAATTTCTAGGGTATCGTTACCAAAAAAGAATTCAAATCTAAACATGCAGCTACGTGCCGCGATGTAATCAGTTTTTGAATAACACTTTATTTTAAACTGTGTAAGCCTCACGGGCTTACGCGCGAATTTGTTTCACAGATACATCTGTATTACGGCGGATATCCTAACAAATAATAAACAGAAAATCACACAGAAAAATATAAAGTATCCCGTATAAAGAATGTATATTTTACTATAACGTTAAAATGGTAACATAAGCATAAACTTAGTGTTATAAATAATACAAACAAGAATACTTAATCACAACTATGCACATCGAAAATTAAATGAAAAAGAACTTTTTACATATATCGTATAGTGCAACGGAACCTTAAGTGTACCCGTGATATACCATTTCGACTTGCAATTGAACGATTCTTTTTTATTTACTCCTATCTCGCAAATCTATTATACTACGACATAGGAGTGAACTACTAACAAGTACATTACAGTGAGCATTCTATTAGCAAACCTTATGATTACGATACTACTTAAAATTCTTTGGTTTATCAACGAATAATAAAGTTATGTAAAGATAAATTTTAAAATGTCAAGTTTAACTGCAAAGGCCACTGTATGAATTGATTTACTTTCAAATTTTAATGATTCTTATATTATCGTTATATTAATATAATCATTTATAATATATTACTGACAAAATAATTTTTATGTTATGTATACCTAAGTATAGTAATATAGTTTTCTTTATATATTGGACTTACACAAATCGACCTAATTTTAACATACAATGTCGCACTATCAAAATATAATCTTTGATTAACGACAGCGCGTCTTTTCAAATCCTTTGGATAAAATTGGTCGTCCTTTCCATACTTGTCGGCTAAGTAACAGGCAATAGCACGACTTTCCCATAAAACAAACCCATCATCCTCTAAAGTAGGTACGCAGTGTTGTGGATTTAATTTAACAAAACTTTCTTTCAGCTGTTCTTTCTTGAATAAATTCACAATTTCAATTTCGATAGGTGCTCCGACAGCCCTAGCAGCGAATAAAGCACCACGAGAAGGTCCACTCACTGGAAAATGATAAAGCTTAGCAGGCGCCATTACTGGAACAGTAATATAATATAACTGGATATTCTGATAAACAAGTTGAACTTTCTACTTATTCAAACTAGTCAGTAGTCACAACAGATGTTATACCTACCTACATGTGTTTACCACCTCTACCGTGACCCATTATCAGTTTTGTTTTTTTTTCTGAATGACTGTTACCAGATAACTTATGGATTTCCTCCAAAATTAATCTAAAATTCTCTTAAAAACGTAAACATTATAGAAATACATAATATATTAAATACATTTCCTTAATTCAAATCGTAAAGTTTTCATTACAAGAGAAAATGTGTAAATTTATAAATGAAAATCTAGTTGGATTAATTGATACATTGATATTGATGTTTGATGACTTGGTAATATTACATGTTGTAATGAAAGTGACTCAAGTTGTCAAATATAAAGGTAAACATTGCGTTGTATGGACTTTATCACGAATGGAAAATACATTATTAAAATGTTTACCACTAACAAATGTAGAATATGTTTAGATCAAGGATTGCTGATTAATATTTTCCATGATAAAGGGATATCTGCCAAAATTATGTCTTTAGCCAAAATCGATGTAAGTTGTTTCAACTAATTCGAAAGTTATAATTTTAAATATTTTCAAAGAAACTATGCTTGAGATGAAAACCGTGATAAACCAAAAATATATATAAAATTATTATACAATTTAAAGAATGATTGGCGGTATTTAGTAATGTTTAAGTGACGTGTTCAGATACCGCTTTTGTTGACCCACGTTTGAATCCCTGCCATGAAGATAGGTGTTCTTTTAATGGTTACTTGGCCACCATCCAATCTCAAGTTGAAAATTCATCGCCAAACATATATATTATTTAGTATTAAAAATAGTTCTGCTTTATAAAAGTATAATTATCATATAATCATTCTGTAATATATAAATGTGAACTAGTTTACATATAGATTACATATATACATTTTCATTAACACATATTTCAGATAAACCAATATCATCTCTTAAATAATATATATAAAAGACTGCTGCACTGGGGATCAACCTTAGTCAAGCAGACTCGGAATATATTTGTGCATTATACCAATTATTGTCTTATGTAAGATTCATACACACCACTCAGCAACACGGCCAAGGTTTTAATTGTTGTATGTATTTTACAACTATTGTAGATAATGAAATATGAGGAACAGAAAAAGGAAGGGAAAAAGATATTATTAATTTCATTTTATATTATCAATAAGACTCACTAAAATTGGTTGAGAAGCAGATGAGGAAAATGTACTTAACTTGCTGATTTTAATACCAGGTGAAAGCTTAAACACTCGCAGTATTCTAGGATATCACACCACATGGTCACATTTAACACATAAAATAATGATATCGAAACAAATATTTATAGACAACAAAGAGAACTCTAGGTAAACTTTGTTCTAAGAATTTCAAAAGTATAGATAATAACTTAGATAAATCTAAGTTGAATGACCGGTGATAGAACATGCGACCAGCGACCCCAAATTAATAACTTTCCATAATAAAACGGACAATAAACCCTTTTGCTTGTTCGAACTTTGAAGAATTATTTTACTTTAATTGGTGGGCTTTATTTTCAATTCACTTTCAATACACCCTACGATCATAGAGATCATTGACACCGTGCTTTAGTATAGACGATGAGTAGATTGAGCATATTTTTTTATTTTTCTAGATAATTAGGTCATATATTAAGCACCTATTTTTAAAATTGATTTAGAACGAAAATTGGGTCCTTAATGTCCTCTGTAAATATTGCTATTGTCTAAACATTCACCTGGTATAGGTTAAGCTGTTTATAGGATACTATGGTCATTTATGTGTTGATTATTTATAGATAACACCAGATGATGGTTTACCTGACAGTATATGCACGAAATGTATCAAAAAGTTAGATGACTGTATTACATTTATTGAATTATGTCAACATTCTGATTGTAAGCTACGAAGATTGATGCTAAAGAACACAAATGATGATATTTGGACAGAAATTAATAGAAATTCTATAGAAAATTATGAAGGTTTATCACCAGATAGTGAACAGGAGAAATGTTTGTTAATTGATGATGAAACAACAATTATAAACACTGAAGAAAGCAGTAGAGTTAATTCAGACATAATTGCTTTGAAGAGCCATAAGAAGGCACAGAAACAACAGTGTTTTACTTGTGGAAAAGTTATGTCCTCCAGGTAAGTAATTATTCAGTGTAATAACAGCTTGAGACACTCAATGTTGTCAACAACAACGAACTATGATTAAGTAGGTTAAAGCCTGTCTAAAGATAAATGAGAAAATATTTAGAGTAGTATGGTATACACTTCTGCCAGATCTAATGAAATTGATCTGTAATTACTTGAATGATTGAGAATCATGCCCTTGATAACATGATATTTGCATTGTTGCTATTGAATGTAAATCATACATACCAACCAATGTATTTGCATAATGTTATATAGAGTTATGTATGCAGGTCATCATCTTTTTTTTTTTTATTTTACTTTATTTAAAGGGGCTTTTATTCCACCGAACATACCAGCCCCATTGTTCCCCAATCTTACTAGCTCTATCATGAGAGTCGCTGATGAGATATCATTACCAGATCATACAGCTTCCAACAGGGTTCAGCCAAGATGCTTTGACAAATACCTATGTTCTGGCAACTACTTTTTATACTACTCATCAACGACTCTCTTTCGATACGGTTCTTAGCACACTCCATCATCAAGTGATGCACATACTCAATTTTTCTGCATACATCGCAGTTGGGAGATTCAGCTTTCCTCATTAGGTATGCAAAATTTCTCGATGGATACCAGTCATCTATTAACAACAATGTAAGCACCATATGACATAGGTTGTATATAATTACTTTTATATAAATTTCTTCTGTATTTATGAATGTCACTGAACTCCCCCTAAATGGCTAAACGGTTTTTTTTATTCGACCGGAGAATAGTTTTAACTTTGTTTTATGTCATAAGAGGCAAACGAACATACGGGTCACCCGGTGTTAAGTGGGCCTCCGGAGCTCTCACTGATTGAACGAAACGCTACAATCCAAACATTGTTATTTCATGTTGGTTTTCTGTGAGAAGGTGGTACTACCCCGAGCGAGCCAACCCATTCATGCTGAAACCAGTAATAGCTTCATTGTGGCTCTATCACCTACAAAAATTGGATTAAGGGGTGTAAGGGGTGTCGAATAACATCATAAGACTTGAGACACCCAAGCCAACCTCACCTGCACGTGGTGCACCCTGCTGATCAACGAACGAGGCAATGGCGATAGCAGGGTGGTAGGGTTTTACAGCCCGACTGGGTTGCAACCACCATGTATATGGCGAAAAGCCCGTAATAGTGATTCGCTTCTACGGGTCGCGTTTCGGGATCAGCTTGTGCATATCCAGCTTTTTACAGGCCGGCATGATAGTGGCGACCGGCGATGGACAGTGTATCAATCGGTGGTCGCTATTATTTTTGGATTGTACTATGCTTACCATCAGGCATAGTGCAGTCACTTTGCCGTGCTACAATTTAAAAAAAAAAACCGGTAGTTGGGCACTGCGGTTGGACAATAAGTTTCTATTTGTTATCAGGGTGGGACAATGTCCGCTGGGCTAGCTAGTTACTTATATTTTTTTTTCTTTTTATGTGAAATAATGTCTTTTCAGGGAATATATAAGTATAGATAAATTTAAAAGAGAAAACTACCAAAATTTATGTTTTTTCCAAATCATTAGAACCGTTTCCGAGACAAACAAACAAATGAAATATATATGTATTTATATAGATAACATATCGACGGGTGAAAGTGGCAATGTTGTAACTTGCATATTGGGCTAAATTACTTTTTACCATATTCTTGTATAAACAAATACGCTTCGAATGTTTTGGATCTTGCTTTCCTATAATTTAATTCTTCGTCGATACGATCTTGGTTTTCTGCTTAGTTTTAGCACTACACATAAAAAATTTTGAAGTTTTGAAATAGCTTTTTGGTTCTGATATAAAGTTGGAATATTCAAGTTACGACGAATCTGCTTTCTTCCTTCAGTATATATAAAAATTGTTCCTTTGAAGTTTAGGAAACAGTTTTGCACAAGATCGTGTAATTCTAATTTAAGCATAGTTCCTATTATGGTAGGTATTCCATAACCTCTTCATTTGGTAGTAGGGTGTAATACCGCTATAATACTTTAGCTTGATGACTTTCTACTGTGGTAGGGTTTCTCAGGATGGTAACGACTTTAGGTTTATACATAAAGTGCTTCTACATTCATGCCTACAAGTTTGTAAGCGATATTATCTATGGTGGCAAGAAAAAGAAATTATTTATACACAATTCTTATTCATGGTCTCATTAAAATGACTAATTAATCTACTATTAATAATTAATCATGAAATAAAATATGTTTATTTTTTGTTACCAGATTCCGTTTAAAAACACATTTAAGAACCCACACAGGAGAACGTCCTTACTCCTGTTCTCATTGTGGCAAGAACTTTTCACTGACACAAAACCTAAAAGTTCATATGAGAGTACATACAGTAAGTATAATAAAAAATGACTTATAAAAGTGCTAAAACAACCAAAATACATTTTTACATATAATATTAATTATTAATGGATTGCTGATATGTAGTTACAATCAATAATTTAAAATGGCGGTGCTTCACTCTTCTTTGTGCAAGAAGGCAGTACTGATAAAAATGTGGCAGGGAAGAGGAAGAATTATTTTAGCGAAGTTTTGCTTTATATGTTCAAGTTTTCAGTTTTGGTTATTGTCACCTTAAATTTTGCAAACAACTTGATTGGAAGAATAGTTATATTTTTTCAATTTATCATCAAGTCGTAGTGTAATAAATTAATAATAAAAATAGTGCGAGAGTACTTCCGCACCGAAGAAGTCAAACTTAATAATGTGGAGATAAAAATAAGAAGGGTAGAAATTATATATATATGCTACGCCCATGCGTTCAAGTGCCAAGACTCACTCTTGCTCTGTCTCTTTTTATTCCCACTCCCCAGGAGCGTTATATCTATGGTAGCGATAAACATTTAAAGCAACCTTTTTGGAAGACACATTAGAAGTTTCACTTCAAAAAATAATTAAACTCTTTTATCCATTTGCTTATATTATTGTAAAAGGCATGATGGAAATTAATAAATACTAGTTAAGATAATGTGAAATATATATCTATTGCAGGGTGAAAAACCATTACAGTGTTCCTACTGTGGTGAATCATTTGCACAATCAGCTGGTCTGGCAGCACATAAGCGTAAGCACACAGGCCAGACACCATACAGGTGCTTATTATGCCCAAAGAGTTTCCGAACGATTGGACATTTACAATACCATACTAGGTAATTTATTCAGTCAAATCTCTCATATTAGTATTGTTACTATCATTTGATCGAATGCTAGAAAAGTTCTATAAGTATTCTAATGCTCTTCCTCCTTGATGAAACAAAATAAAGAATTACAATATATGTCCATATGCAGTTTCAGTTCATATCATATCAGTGTTTAACAACCTTTTTTTAGGCCATGTCCTACCTTAACATTTCTAAAATTTTTATGTCCGCCCCCTCCCCCCCATTAAAAAAATTTAACCTTTAAGAATTGTTTTGTTCCCTTAAGAAATATAAATGATAAGTTTTACGAAGAAATCATGAAATTGTTATCAAAACATGGTAAGTAAAATTTCGAAATAATGAAAAAATTACTTGACGACTTTAATTACCCAGTTTGTATTTTGGTAACGTCAAACGAAATTATACCAGATAATTATTTACAACATTCTTGTTTTAATTGTCTTTTCTGTTAAATTTGTCACCGATTTTTTTTTCTCGTACTGAATACGCTATTGACCTAGCAAGGTCTTAACAGCTTCACCGGACTACTAAATTGTCACCGATATCTAGCATTGCATTTAAATAACCTAAAGCGAAAGGGTTAGTGTCGAGTCCTCTTTTAAATTGCCCCCCTTAATTATCAAATTGACCCCTGTGGGGCGTGGGCCCCACGTTAGGAAACACTGTATTATATAGAAACGTAAAAGCATAGCAAATAGATCAAATATTTATTATAAATATAATTATTTTTTGGAAAAGTTTATTCTGTATGTAGAATTAGAATAGAGATTTAAAAGATTTTAAATTTTAATAATAACATGTAATCGAGATCTTATATTATTGTATTATTTTCATATAAACAAAATCTATGAAACTGTTTGTGGGAAATGTTTTAATTCATTATATTATGAATAATTTTGCTGTCGGCTTCTATTTTTTTTTTAATAATAACCTTTTTTTAAATCACGACATCTCTTTGTACAGCCACCATCTTGATTGTTTTTTATTGCGTTCGGAAATGACAATTTGTCAATTTTGAATCGTGCATATGTTACTTACAGAAGACATACTGGTGAAAAGAATTTCGAGTGTGAATCATGTCATCGCGCTTTTATCACCCGCAGCGATTTGAAACAGCATCTTCTAACACACACAGGCGACCGACCGCATGTGTGCTGCATATGCGGTTTGCGATTGTCTCGTTCGTCACATCTTAAAAGACATATACAACATATTCATAACAGTCAAAAATCGTTTACGTGTTCCGAATGTACAATCTCATTCAACGACAAGGATGGGTTGGAAAAACATAAAACGATAGATTGTAATCAGAAAAAGGGAACTTAATTTAAATTTGCCTTTCCCGTCGACACAGCTCTTTCTTGATATCTATTATAATAATCAGGATTAATAAATACATAGCTTGTATAAAATATATCGATCTACATTTTGTTGGTGTTAAATATTGGAAAATAAAATTATGAAATTTATTATTGAAATTTTTATCATAAATATAACAAAAACTGAAAACGTTTGAAATAAATAATGCTTATCAAAACTGTCTTTGATATTTATTAGATGATTATAATTTTTTATTTAGTATGATAATCTAGCTTGTATTTCATTTTTCGTTTCCACTTCGATGTCACCTATTTATATTTTAAACAAAAATATTAATATCTGCTAACTACTGTAAAATATTAAATACAATGTATGTAATAGTAGGTAAGTTCTTATCGTATAGATTGACCTGTATAATTAAAATTTTGTAAAATTATACGCACAAAAATAATTAATTAGTAGGTGTATTCTTCCTAATTCCTATTAGCTGATAGTCACGCCTTCTAAGAAATTTTGATAGTATGTCCCTTTAAGACTATAAATGACATGCTCATTTTTGTGGTAAAGTAGGGCTTCTTAGGCTGACACCGTTAGTCATTTCGAAAAGAAAATGTGGACTATGGTAAAATTGTCTACAAAAATGACTTTGTAATGAATATTTCCCCATATTATATTAAATGTTATGCTAACATAAAGTATTAGGTAAATATTAGTTATCTTTACTAATATTATAACTAGGTTAAGTTTGTGACGTAGAGGATAATATCAGAAACTACTGGTCCGATTAAAAAAATCATTCAATGTTATATAGCTCATTTATCGAGGATAGTTATAGGCTATATATCGTCACGCTAAGATCCATAGAAGCGGAGCAGCAATGAAGAATGTTTAAAAATCGGGGTCTTTTTCCTTTTGAGAGCTTTTGCTGCGTATTAGTTAGCCCAAAGTAACTACTCCACGCGAACGAAGTCGCGGGCAGAGGCTAGTAAATGAATAAAGTTATTGCTAAAAATAAATTTCATTATAGTTTGAATATAAGTAAGAAACCGTACAGGTATTCATGAGCAGCAATATAAACTTTTAAATTTACACAGGATGATGAAAGACATGTCTGTTCATTTTTTTACAAATTACACTAATTATTTGAATGAATATAAGCTGTTTATATACATTTTTAATTATCTATTTAGACAATGGCTCTTTTTTATATTTACTGTGTAATCTTCAAATAATAATTATAAATAATATGTAAATTAAACAATTTTGTTTCGAATACATCGTATAATTAACCCGAATATATAAAAAGCTGTTAACTATAATCGATTACATAACCCGTAGCTGTTAGGAGTACTCTATTGATTGTTGTACCTGGTAACATTAATTTGAATTTTGAAATTCGTTATTCGTCGTTCTTTGTCGTGTTAGTTCAAAAGTTCTATTTGCATTTTTCTAGAAAAACTGAACTAATTTGTGCTATTAATAAATAATCGTAGTTTTTCTATCTCTTAAGCGAAGCAATTAGATTGTAGCTTAATCTTTAAACGTTAGTTGCGCTAGTGCAAATAACAATGTCTGCAAGAGAAATCTATTACTCGGAAAAATATTACGATGATAACCACGAATACAGGTAATGTATATTTTTCATAATTGTGATGGGAGTTAAATGTATGCTCACAAATAATTAACACGTTCTGGGTCTGGCCTAATACAGTTATTTTGGGTAAGGCATCTGAAATCTGAATGTCTATCGTTAATTAGTGTGTCGATAAAACTTTGTTGTAAGAACTAGATTGTATAAATAAAGTTACTGTAATTATATATAATGCCATCAACTACATCGTTCATGTACGATACTATTCTCATCTTTATCTTCATGGTTACAAGACCATCTTGTTACAACTATTTTTGTAAAAGAAAACGTATATTCATATAGTTATAGCGTTACCGAAGGTAATAACATTATTTTTTATATAGAAATACTTTATAAATGTTAATTATAGATATATAAATATTTACAGACATGTGGTACTTCCAAAAGAAATGGTGAAGCTGGTGCCGAAAAACCATTTAATGTCAGAGCAGGAATGGCGAAGTATTGGTGTACAGCAGAGTCATGGATGGGTACATTATATGATGCATCAACCTGGTAAGACAGTGAAGTTTTGTCTCTCTGCTATTCAATACACCATTTCACCATTAAAGCTATGAACTCGTTGACAGTGAAATATGGCTTAGAAGTAGCTTTGGACCTTGAGAAGTTCATAGAATTCTTTTAATAACAATATAAAAAAAATGATGTAAAACAAGGAGGTATGCATTATGAATATGTTGGTAATTTCTTTTTATAACGGTCACATCTCCCGTGTTAAATCACATTGATTATTTAAGGAAAGTATATTTGAAAGCTGGGCATTGTATAAAACATGTGTCATCAGTATATCAATTATATTTTAGCTTTTAAACTATATTAATTGGTGTGATATGTTAAATTATTAGTTTAACAACAGTCTATCTAGCAGTTTTTGCAATATTGCTACTTTAGTGTTAGGATATATGAACATTATGTCAATTTGTGCACTGAGCCTGTGCTTTCTGTGGAGGAAAAGTACATGATAGTACCACCATATAGTAGTGAGGATGCTCTTCAGTATAACGGCCACCCTAAACTTTGAAATTTGTCACCATAACCATCAATCAGTTTAGGTTTTTACCCTTTTTAACCTGTTGTTACCTCTATTAACTGTGTTGTCATTTAGTATAGAGTAAGGTGTTAAATTTAAAATCTATAAAGTATTACAAAAGATGATTTTCTTTTAATAATGTAGTTGTCTCTTTAAAGCTACTAAATAAGACTACCACAAGTTGTAGAATGTATGGTTCTTCTTATTTTATTTTGAGTTATTATCACTACAGTATAAATACACAAACATCTCTGTTGTTTGTTAGGCTTTGTGAAAAAATCTGTGAAGTCATTGCTGTTCAATTTGTCATAGAGGTAGTCTAGTCAAGGAGTATTTCATCATGAAAGTACTGACAAATACACAAATGAAATCCCCAAAAATTGCTTTTCTACTCAAAGGACTAACTCAAATTTTGTATAAAAGGGACTGTACTATTATTTAACGACTTGTTTACATTACAGAACCTCATATCTTGCTATTTCGAAGAACAAGAACCACACCACCCGAGAAGAAGTAGACTCACCATGACCAGTTCTGTGTTTAGTTATTAATGTATAGTTTCTTTTTAAGTTTAAGATAAATTTGGCCACTAATGAATTCGAATCTCTGCTTTTTAGTTCCTTTCTGTTTAGTTTCATAAAAAACTGAACAGACATCTTCCGTGTTATTATTAAGTACATATTGAATACTTGCTTTAAAAAAGTTTAGGTACTTTCGTATTAAATGGACAGCTCTCGCCAAATGCTGTTGAGGCAAGATCGTTTTTCCTTTTTCACAAGTCTAACCTAACCAAACTGAGATAAAATTTTGCATTTAATACAAAAGAACCCAAACTTTTTAAAACAAGTATTCAATACGTATTTAACTTTTTAGTAATAACAAGGCATAAATCTAAATTTAATAGTTTTTGGGTACAGGTTTTAATTGCTTCTAATAGTGAAAGCATCTGAACCTACATGAATGGCATTAAAATTTACTATTCCTACTTAAGTTGATTTAAGTCAATGTTCGAGTTACTTTTTTTAAAATAACATTGTTTTTCATTGATTTTTTAGGGGAGTGATCACTGATAACTTTTGTTAGTGTCTAACTTCTAACTTTTAAACCCACCAAATGTTAAGTTTTGTTGGATATACAAGTGTTTTTAAACTGATTCCAATTGATAACTAAAACCAATTTAATGAATTTGTTTTTCTTAGTTTTGATTAGGATTGAAACAAGGTACAACATAATTAAAAGAAAATCTTGAATGATTCAAGTACCACGTAAAATTCAGTAATCAATACATGTTACTAGTTTTATAATCGAAATTAAATCAAAAATGGATACTTATAACTTGTCACCAACAATTTAAGTGGTTACGTACCGGAGCCCACGGTTGTAAAAGAATAAATTGCAGTTAATGTACAAGAAGTATGGAAGTGTATGTCCTATTTTCACACAACAAATTTCACTGTTCATTTTGTTTTGCTTACTTTTTTTTGTTTTGTATCTCTTTAAAATGCTTTTGTAATTAACAGAATGATTTTTTGGTTTGTATAAAAAGTTGACATATTATTTTTAAAATATTTTTTAAGTGTATACTTTATCTCTGAATATTTTGAAAGAGTGATTATGAATTGTGAACCATAATTTGTCCATTTTTATTTACTTTTAATATTAAATTTGCATGTTGTATATAGTAATAATAATATAGTGATTA
This sequence comes from Antheraea mylitta, assembly GCA_014332785.1. Lineage (NCBI taxonomy): Eukaryota > Metazoa > Arthropoda > Insecta > Lepidoptera > Saturniidae > Antheraea > Antheraea mylitta. Next base: position 2,163,319 of record JACEII010000030.1, read on the forward strand.
ATCAGCACATCAGCAGCAGTTCTTGTTAACTCAGTGTTTAATGAGAAGAAATAAATTATTTGGTGCTATGTTGATCTGCTTTCTGATTATTTGTCATCATCCTCTATATTAATAACATTTTGTACAATTGATAGTAACTACAAGGAATGTCAATCACTGCTGTTAATTTGAATTCTGATATTTTATTATCTTAAGATTATTAGGTATTACTTTAAAATATAAAACAACGATTTTACTAGAAATAGATGACTTTATAACCAACAATGAAGTTTCAATAAACTTAGTAAAAAAACTGTCTTCAAAAAAATACATTACAATGTCCTTGACTATATTAGGTATCCAAATAGTCTTGTTTTTATGAACCTATAGTCTGTAATCTTTTCGCTGCACAGAATATAGCTTTAAGTTTGGACTTGCATATAATACAGTCAATAGATAAATACAAAACAAAGTTAAAATATAAGAATCAACAATTGGCATTTATATGTCCTTGTCTTGTTGCCATAAGTATGATACATATACATAAATTTGTGGTCTGCACTAGTCAATAGACTGGTAAGCCCTGTACAAATATTTCAATCGGTATTAATTTCCTAATTGGTTGTGAAGAGTTCCCTAGTGTGCTTTGAAATCCAAGGCAAAGAAGTTTTAATGAAATTAAAATGACTTAATTAGTTTTGAAGAGTTCACTAGTGTGTTTTTGACATCCAAGGCAAAAAAGTGTTAATGAAATTAAAATGACACCTGTAAACCCCTAAGCCTTTAAAAAAAGAATTTTGCATATCCCTTATAAATGGTAATGTTCTGAAGCAATAATTACAAAATTACTAAAAAAAAAAAGGGGAATTGAGAGCCTCCTTTTTAAATTCCATAAGAAATAAGCCTTATTTATTTTTCATATAAACATTGTGACACCTAAAGCTGGCCAGCATTAAGAAAGTGTATGACTAAGCTGCAATTTAAAATTTATTTTACTGGATAAACTATGACATGAATGTATCTCAAGTAAACAGGCAAGAAAATCTAGATGTTTGTATTATGTAATAACTATTCACACAATAAACTGCAAGATTAATTAATCATACTTAAATGCTTTGCAATGTCAAATAAAAACTTAAATTACAGACAACATTTATTTTCTTTTTTTCTTAGCACTAGGTGACAACAAAGGTAATTTTGCTGTACTTTCTGGTTGTGAAAAATCTATAGAATCTAATTTGATATCGTCATTTACTGCGTCCAACAAGTCTAAATCTTGTAGCTGTTCTTGTTCCAAACTGTGTAGCATTTGAAAGCCAGGTTCTAGGGATGGTGTGAAAGCTCCATCTAATACTGCTGGAAAATGTAACTCTGGGACCTCCTCAAGTTTTAACTGTGGTGCTAGATCTCTTAGAGCTAAAGCCTCACACTGATTCCTTAAATCCTCACATTTATTCTTGATTCTCTTATGGTATCCTATGACACGTTTATTATAAAAATCATGTAAATTACCAACATTTAATTCAGCAAACACTTTAGATATGACATCAGAATAACCTGATTTTAAACCCTCAGCTTCTTTATCAACAACAGTTCTCATTACTTTACAAAAATTTGTCATATAATGATCTAATGCATCTGTTACCGCATTTAAGGCCGTGTTGGTGCATGTAGAAATACCAATATGTCCAAATGATATAGCCACACATTGACTTAACGCTCGTCTGTGACTTTCTGGTGAGAATGGCATTATTACTGGGCCTTTGCCTAAAGAGAAATCGCAATATTTTTTCTGAAGGAAATTTATTGGTGGATTCCACTCGTGTTCTATTTTTAAGTCCGGTTCTGGCGGTAAACATGGCAAACTCATTGGATCTAAACGCGCTCCTTCGAACACGGCATTTTCAGTTTGTTCTAGTATAGCAGATAGTTGTCTCGCGTACGTGTGCAGTTGAATAGTATGTGTGATCAAGTTTGGGTTCGGTAGGTCTATTGGGGAACACTTCACGGTGATTGGAATCTCCGGTATGTTCTGCATACCCAATTCAATAATTGGGTTGAAGTTCACATTCTGCAATATTGTTTCGTCAGTACCATTGTCTTCAATTTCACCCCACAATTTCTTTACAGACATTTTCAACAACTTTCGATAATAATATATTGTATTAAACCACACGTGAAGAATGTGATCACAGTATAATAACACTTCCCACAAATACTTCCTAACAGTGGTTTGAAATTTACTGAAAACAATAAACAAAACAAGGACCCAGTGTTGCCGTTTAAAAAATAAAAAGTCTCCAGATGTCAATTAAAAAGTCGCTAGATTTTGAAAAATAGATAATTAAAAAATCCGCCAGAAGTCACTAAATGTTTCATAATATTCCATGGTAAAAATGGTGAAAATGCTATATTATGAGTATTTCACTGTGATAAAACGAACAAAAAAAAGGCTTCCGTTGGAATAGTTATGACAACTTTTAGTTACGTTGTAACACTTCCTGCCGTTTTCATTCTGGTCGACCCCGAGATCGAATGTCATACTGGTAGAGAAATTCCTAAAACAACATCAGCAATTCATATTGTTTCCAGTAATTACAATTAAATTAGTACCAAAATACTTAAATATTTTTAATATTCAATTAATTGCTATAAGTCGCTAACTTTTTTTAATCGCTAGATTGAAAAAAGGCGTTAAACATGTCCAAAATCCGCTAGATCTAGCGTTCCTATAATACTATTTGATTTAGCGACAAAGTGGCTAAAATGGCAACAGTGCAAAGATCATAGCAAAGACCATAGCAAAGACATATAAAACAAGTATTGCCAGAAGCTTTGTGTTAACGATTACATTGGTAAAAAATATTCTTTAAAAAAGCCATTATAAAAAGATTTATGAGTTTCTAATAAAAAAATAAACTAAATGTAAACATTTTTAAAAGTTGTTCAATATACACTTCTCGTCAACTTTTTTAACCACTCTGAACATAGCCTTAAGTTCCGGCTATACAATAATATTTATTTATACCTAAATTTATGACCTGCGTATCTATACTCAAAGCAGTTTAAAAGTTTATCCAGGATCATATCGTTATAATCACAAAATAGTTTTCTGGCCAAGTAAATGACTGGTCATCATACATAATAAATAATTCAAAATAAATTATAAAATTTTTCGTGTAATAATATTTTTATTTCTTTTGTTAAAAAGCCTTTTAAAAGGAAATGATGCTAATAAATTCGATTGTTTATTATAGATTAATGATATTTTTTATGTATTTTACGCGATTTCTTCGCCGGTTATGAACCGATTTTGATAATCCTTTTTTGGTTCATACATATAGTAATCGCGTTTGAAACAGTTTGTATATAACGTGTTTAACTCTGTCAATGATGTATGTTCAAGCACGTATGTTGAAGATTTAATAAATGGAGTATATACGTACATAATTCTATTGCAAAGTTTTGCTATTCACAAAGTTTAGTAGTAATAATATTCGTCCAATGAGACAGGCGAAGGAATTAATCCATACTGTCAATTCTGAAGTTGTCAATATATGTAGATCTTATGTACTCTTTAGCCAGTTTTCTTCTATGTCCAAGTTAATGTAGAGGTATAAGCGCCAAATCTTTTATAATAGGTCTTTACCTATGAAATTGCCGTTCTGCAGTACTAACAATTTCAAATCAAAATAATATTTGTTTGACTAAGAATTCTAATTTCAAATTAATTTTATTTTAAAAACATGAATTTCTTTTTCCAAAAGTAGTAGTTTGTTTATTGATTACGCACGACAACGCGCGACCTCATATTGCACAGCAGACGGTCTCCAAGTTGCATGAACCAGGGTTGGAAATTCTCCGTCATCCGCCATACTCTCCAGACCTTGCGCCTACAGACTACTACTTTTTCCAGAATTTGGATAACTCCTTGGCGTGAAAAAAATTCAATACCTGAGAGGCAGTACAAAATGCCTTTGAACAATTTGTTGCCTCCCGTCCTGCTGATTTCTTTAAGAAGGGCATCATTAAACTGCCCTTGCATTTGCAAACATGCACTGATTGCATTTACTTCGATTAATAGAAATAAAAAAACATGAAAAAAAATTCGTGTAAATTTTATCATACAAAACGGCAATTTCTTAGGTAAAGACCTAATATCTGTATAAACATATATAAACGTTTTTATGTACTTCTTGAAACAAAATGAGTGAATTATTTTTATTCCTTTTTTTACATATGATCTCATCGGCAAATTTAATTTATTTTTAGATTAATATTAGGTTGAAATAGTGTAATTTATATTTTTTTTTCTAAACAACAAACAACGGAAAAAGAAAACCTATTAAGTAACATAAAAACAATTAAATTATTTACATACCAATCTACAATAATTATATTTTATAATTTTAATAATTTATGGATGCTGGCGGTTATATAGAATATTACCTATTGTTTAAAATGTTTTACAACATTCGACACCTATCTCATGGTTCGTTTTAACTAGTCCCCAGTGACCGTCATTGAATAAAAAAAGGATGTATCAATTATGTGTCGCGGTTAAGGTCGTAGATAATTAGCGTTAATTATTATTAATAGAGACGTTAAAATTATTCAGAGCAAGGTTGTTATATAATATTATATCAGTATACTTTCACATTGTCATGCGGGAAACGATCAGACAAAGCGATGGTGTAGTGTCAGCGCGTACCGACGTCTCTCGAATGATTTGGTGTTCGAAACCTTCAAGAAGTTATTAACTAACCTAATATAATCACCGTACATCATTTGTTAACTATGAGGGATCTAGGATTTGTTTCTGCGCGTGACTAAACGACCAAATGAGTAAGGAGTTAAGTCTTTGGGATTAATTTTTTACCAATCTTGTAATAAAATGTTAATAATATATGAAATAATGAAATAAATGAAAATGTTCTCTTATGTATCCTGCCGAAAATGTTTAGTACTTCTTTAGGGTTCCTTATTGAAACAATGACTCGAGGATTAAATAATAAAGAAAATTGATACATTAAGGCCAGACCAGAAATTTTGACGTGACAACGTCTTATAAATTGGTTTGCCGGGTGACACTTCAAGAAACTACGTTACGCTCCGCTCACGTTATGCGCTCATAATGAGAGCGAGTGAGAGGCACGCGTCCCTTCCACTCGGGCATGGTTAGCTCGCCTAAGAGCGAGAGAGACTACTATACGAAAATTATTTTACCACTCAAAGTCGTTGTCACGTAAAACTTTCGCCCGTATACCGACTTTACAGGCAACCAATTTTTTTTTTCGATATTAAATGATATCATTTAGCGATTTGTCACTTTGGGTAGTATGTTTCTACACAAAAATTTGTATAGTAAATATTGTTCTTTCAAAGTATCAGCTCCTTAATTTATTTTGATAATCTTGGGATAGGGGGAGAGAAGGGCTCGTGGTCTGTACAATTACAATAAAGTCGGATAAAATTGTTCATGACGTCTCGCATGACGAACTCGATATCACAGGAAGGAACACATTGCCAAGGAAACTATTCTATAATTTAACAACTATATTTTATCTGTCTGCCAAAATGACTGTACTACATATATTTGATAGTAAGCATAGTGCAATCAGAAAACAATGACGACCATCGAGGGTTTTACAATTCACCAAGAGTATTTGCTATTATGCTGGCTTGTATAACTTTATATTAAGATCTCGTCAATCTTTTTTATTTACACTGAATATAGTCGTACGTCTGGATTAGCGCATAATGTAGTCAAGTATTTAATACAAAACAAAATTAAAATAGTATTATAGGAATCTAGAATTGGAATTTATGTATCCCTATGCTTTATTGACGTTATAAATCTATAATAATACTTCATAAAGCTGAAGAGTTTGTTTTCTTGAACGCATTAATCTCAGAAACAACTTGTCGGATTTGAGAAAGTTTTCGCAGTATTAGATAGCTCATTTATTGAAGAAGGCTATATATCATCATGCTAAGATCAATAGGAGAAGAGCACCAGTGAAGGATGTTTCAAAATCGTTTTTTTTTCCTTTTCAAATTTTTTGCTGTGTGTTAGCGTTAGCTCAAAGTATCGTACAGAAGCTAGTATAATATAGTATGTATTTATATATATTCAGAGCGGTCAAAAATTTGTAGGTGGAGTCAAAAAGGACTGTGTGTTGGTTGATTTAGAAACGTAAAATTCAGTGTATTTGGACACCGCGTCTATTGCCATAGGATCGAATCCGCTTCGCACGTTCGAATAGTCGGAACTATCGGCAAAGGAATATTTTCCTTTATTCATTATGAAATCATAGCGTTGCGGTAGGGTTTATTTCAAGGCCGCCTGGCTACTTACCGCCTTCAAATTGAAATCACTGATTTTCAAGGACCAAGCACCAGTTCGATTACACGTGGCGTTAATAAATTTAAACGTTTTATTATTGTAGTGAGACCCGATCTGGTTTATCTTTTCATAATATTTTTTTTTAAATATAATTACAACATAGAAAACATATGAGGTTACACTCGTTTTTGGTGGATGCACAGAGAGAGGCCTCACTTCCAGACGTCGTTATCGTTCACATATTGATCCACTACCTTTTATGACTGTAATAACCTTAGATCACATGATCATTTAATTTCAGATAAGATTGTGGACAAGCACTAAACCTATATACAAAAAAGTATAAAATAGAGTCTGCTCTAATATTTAATGATGGAATTCCGATAAATAAAACATTTATAAATAAAAAAAAAAGTATTAAATAATGAAAAGGAAATATATACTTTTCTTAGAAGATTTCCTCTCTCCTGCGCATACCACACTGTTAGCTACATCGCTCAATGCATGACAGGTTTTTTTTTCTTGAACTGACTACGCTACTGACCTAGTAAGTTCTTAACAACTCTACTGGACTACACGCGCATGGTAGGTTTCTCACCATATTTATGACAGTCGTGGGTCATTTTTTTTTTTCGAAATGACTACGCTATTGACCCAACAAATAGTCGTGGGTCAATCGGGTGCAGATCTATATGCTTAAAAATTGTATATTTGTCGTAGGTGGTAGAGCAACGTTGAAACTATTATTGGTTTTAGCACGAATGGTTCTGCTCGATCGGGATAGTACCACCCTCTCATAGAAAACCGACGTGAAGTAACAGTGTTTGTATTGTTGCGTTTCGTTCGGTCAGTGAGAGCGCCGGAGGCTCATCTCTCTTCCTCTGCCCTCCCCTGTTCTCTCCACCCTCCTATCTCCTCTCCCCATCCCCACAAAACATAGGCTGGCAATGGACTTGCGAATCTTCTGGTGTTGCTAGTGTCTATGGACGGCGGTGATCGCTTAACATCAGGCGAAAAATAAAAAAAAATGCATCGGCTGATCCCGGAACAAAACAAACCACTCTTTTTTTTGTTATTCACGTGGGGAAATCCTTACGGATGCCCAACCTCCTTGGGGATAGAGTGAGTTATGTCTAACTCGCACGGAGTAAAATCATACGGTGTACCGTTCACCGCATGGTAGAGGTGACCAGTGATCGGTCTTGCTATTTACCTGAAAACCGCCCCTGCGGTTGTCTGACATAAGATGGTCGGCAGGCTTCGTCCTAATAGAGGAGCAAGTTGTGTTCATAGCCAGCTGCCTCCCGTTGTCAGCCGAACCTGTGCACATCGGTATGGCATCGACTTCGATAGCGGGAGGAGTCGGATGTACCGCCTCCCCTTCTGCCAGCTCTCCTTTGGCGGATGTTGGGTATATGATGATCAACATGCAGTTAGGCAAGTCGATGCGGGTGAAGTTTATATAGAAAGTTCTGAAAGAAATATAAAATTAATGTATTATTAATTTTTAAGTTTTACTCTTTTTAATATTTCAATTCGTTTTTTAATTGTAATAATAATTTAAAGTTTGTTTAGGAGACTAAGGCTAAATTGATGTCAATAGTAATTTAAACCTGTAAATATATAAATAACTTTGTTAGCTTGTATAAGTGTTTATTAAAAGCCTCATTTCGATAAGGAGTTTTTAATTTTAACAATGGAATATTTATTTACCAGTAGTATGTTGTTATGATCGATCAACTTTTATGCATTTTTACGTAAACAATTTATTCGTTATTTCTTTATTCATTTTACTTGGAAACGCCATCAAAGAAATAATAAAGAGACTAGCCATTTTTGTTGACCTTCTGTGAAGTAAGTCTTCATCACTTATTTTTACGTTTCTCTGCAATAAACCATATGCACGATGATAATATCTATATATTAATACGTGAAGCAAAAGAATTGTACCCCTTTATAACCTATTTGCTGTGAACGGGTGAACTTCAAATTTGGCATAGTTAAAGTATATATAGCGGAGAAGTGCAGAAAGCTGTTTATTTTATATAAAATGCATTACAAGTACATTAAATTTATTAAAATATGCACTACTCAATTTTACACAACGTATACACACATGTAAATAAGACATTTTGACAGCCGTCAAAAATTACGAAGTTCAAAAGAGGTTGCGAAGGAGGTTGCTATGCTTGACTATATGTATTTTTTAACTCTTACGTTCCAATTACCATTTTTCATCAATCATTCAACACTGATATAATAAAATATAACTATTTTCAAAATCATTCAACATTGATATAATAAAATATAACTATTATTGCAATGTTTATTATTTTTTATGGTGAACTCACTTCAAATGATGATTTCATAAAAAAATGAGCCAAATCAAAATAAGAACTTTGTTCATAAAAGTAATCCATGACTTAAACCTCTGCGGTTACAACGTTGCAATTTAACCTCATGTAGTAACAAAAAAGAATTTATTTTCAAAATGGTTGTATTAAAAACATCTTTGTCTAGGATTCACCATTTGATTGTATTGTGTATCCGTTACTTTTCTAGACGATGATACAAGGCATATCACTATTTCTTATAATGAACAGACTACATTTAATTCAATATCACCCAGAAATACCATACCCACTCATGATGTCGTGTAAAATTAATTGAAAATTTTGTTATGGGTTGCGATAAATTTCTTTATTTTCGTAAAGTTATGTTTGCTTAAAATTTGAGAGCTTTACCACGTGATCTTTGTTTCAAATTTATAATTAATTTCAATTTTCATTTATACATAGATTTTTTAAAATGTTTATATAATTAAAGATCATGGCAAATAACTGAGTAGCCATGATGAAAACCTTTGATTATAGAACCTATTGACAAAAGAACCCTAATAAAGTTCAAACTTTAAAAAATAAAATAACTATGGTCGAATGTCGAACACTGGGCGCCCACTAGTGTATTCTATGAGACGTATTATTTCATATTAAACAGTGTTCAAAATCAAAGCAAATACTAAACTTCAAATAACAATGTAACAGTCGATGTAATAAAAATAAAAGCTTTGGTAACCGTACTACAAGTGTTGCTTTGGAATTTATGGCATACTTACTATTCCTAGATATAACCATTTAGAAACAGAAATATCTCAATACGCTGATGATTTTGTTTTGTATTCTTGCGGTATAAATCTATTATCAATTTCTGAATATCTACAATCCGCGTTAGATCACCTATCTAAATTATTAAGTGACATAGGGTTGGAAGCGTCATCTTCAAAAAGTAAAATCTGTATTTTTAGAAGAAATAGGAACAGAGAAACTTTACATCTTAAAATTAATAACATAACACTAACGGAAGTAGAAAATATTAGATACTTAGGACTATGGTTGGATCGATCGCTGTGGTGGTCTAAACATATTGATATGTTAGTTGAAAAAACTTCAAAATTCATTAATGTATTTAAAATATTGTCGGGTTCCGGATGGGGCTTACACCCCAGACATTTAAAACGTCTTTATTTTGCTCTTATCCGCAGTCGAATAGACTATGCGAGTTTTCTCTACGGTAGTAGTTGTCAGTCTCATTTACAAAAACTAATGAGGATTCAAAATCAATGTATGCGACTAATAGGTGGCTTTGTTAAAAGTACACCCATACATGTGATGGAAGCAGAATTACTTATCGAACCTTTATACATTCGTAGGTATTATCTTGCAGGCAAATATCTTCTTAAATTAAAATCTTTTCAAAGCAATACCTATATAACTAGCCTTATAGAGGAGTTGTATCAACTTTGCCAAAATTGTTATTGGAGACTGAAAAATAAACCTCTTTTAACGTTGGTACATGAGTATGTTAAAGCAAGACCAGTAGAATGTAGCGAACATTTAGAAATGTTTTCTTTGAACACCTGGGTCAGCAATGTGGATTTATCTCAAAAAATTAAAGCGCATATAGAGTGTATTAATAAGGCTAAAGCTAGTTATAATGTTAGCATACTAAAAAAGTCATTTGAAATTGTTATCATCCATAAGTATAGAGATTATTACAAAATTTTTACCGATGGGTCATAAGAAAAAGAAAATGTTGGAATGGCTTGGTTTGATCCCCAATTAGAAAATTATGGTAAATTTAATATAAATACATCTATTTCAATTATGCATGGTGAATTAATTGCAATTTCGGAAGCATTAGCTTATATTGACTCGTTAGAAGATAGGAAGTATGTTATTTTTACGTATTCAAAGAGTGCACTCCAACATGTAGCTCGGTGTAGTTCGCGAGTTCGAGGAACACCGATAGCATACAAAATCATAAAGTTATTGGATGATTTGAATTTAAAAAATAAAAACGTAATGTTACAATGGATACCGTCTCATATAGGTTTGACGGGAAATGAGAAAGCGAATCAATTGGCTAGAGACGCACTTACCAACGGTATACCATTAAATTATATACCTTACTATGCTGATCATCTTTATCTAATAAGAAAACATTGTCGTAAAATGTGGAAGGAATACATCGATGAGCGATCACTTAAAAAAGGCATATGGTATAAAACCTTACAACCTACCTTACTGCGCTATACCTGGTTTGACAAAATTAAAATCAGTCGAACTTAATTAAGTACTGCTTTTCGACTCCGTTCAGGGCACATTCCACTGAATAGCTTTTTATATTTAATAAAATTGAAGTCGTCACCAAATTGTGACATATGCATTGTTGTAGAAGATGTATACCACATTATGACTGAATGCACACGTAACCAAGCCCAAAGAGTAGCACTAGAGAATAAAATGAATGAATCATTAAAATCTGTAGGTTTATGTAATGTCATTCCTGCTTTCCCGACATCCGAGGAAGCAAGAATGCTTTACAGATTGGTTATGTGTGGATTAAAATACCGGTAAATGATTGTTTGTTTTTTGTTTATATTTTGTTGTTAATTACTGGGGTGGCATGGTCAATTTGTGACCAAACTCCAATTAAAAATAAAGAGAAAAAAAAAACTGTATACAAGCTATTGTGATTTACTTACAAATGATCATGTAAAAATATAAGTATTAAAAAAATCGTATCGAAGTATGGACTGGAGTATATTGCGCAATCGTGTCATTGTTAATGCGCGAGTAGGGCATCTCTGTGCGACTAGGGCGGCTTTCATTCAGGACATCAAACGCAGGAAGCTGGGCCGCAGATCAATCGGCAGCCCCCCTCACCTTCCCTCGCCAGGACTCGAGGATAACTTCGACGACTAATGGCAAACATAGATACCAGTCAGGTCTTAACAGTCGTGAGAGACGCACGGGTACGCGTACCACCCTACGTACGATACCTCGAACTCAGTGATGCTGTGTTTATTCACGTGATACGTACTGAGAAGTGATTTGTGTACGACTTCTTGTTTTATAAACGGTGAGTATATTAATAATATTTTAAACAATTTTTAATAGAAGATATGTAATTATATTAGAACAGTCAATCACAAAGCTTTCGTCTGAATTAAATATAATGAATCAATTGAATTGGTACGCAATAATACGCATCCAATTGGCACGAGTTTCATCGACTGATATTTAAATTTATGAGTATAATGACATAGAAATTTGGTCAAGGAATAAAAATCTCTTTATGTTTGTTTCTAATACTACACACTAAGTAATTTGTAAATTCCAATTGAACTCATATAGTGTTTTATTTTATAAGTTTATCTAAATAGTTGACAACTTTGATATTATTTAAAAAAAACATACCGGGCTATTCTTGTTCACCTAGCTAAATGTTGTAAATAATATTCGTTTATTTTTATTTGTAAAAAATCTAATTTAAACTACGCAGAATATTTTGATAAGTGATTCCTTTTTTTTGTGGTTAAACACTATCTATAGGATTTTTATCCGTGAAGTCTAACGCTAAGAAGTTTAAGACCTAAAGTTTAAAATTTATCATCAAACACCTGTTGTATGCAACGTAAAATATTTGCTTTTCGGGATCAAAACTTTTAACATTTTCAACCGCAGCCTATTGACGTCAGATATGTTTTCAACTAAAACACAATAGAAAAAATTGTTCCCAGCAGGAGTTGTATGAAATTGAAATTATTACCTTACTAGCTTTTGCTCGTGGCTTCGCCTTTGTTAATGTGGATTAAAATCTTTTAATGTTCTTGTTATTTTAATCTCTTAAGGACTTAATAAAAGGTAGGTACTCTATGTCTTTTGTGTAGAGTGTAGACAAAATTTATTGCTGATCAGTTGAGTAGTTATGTATTAAAATCACAATAAATAGACAAACTTACATTCACATTTATTAGTCAAGACTTGGAAGAAACTATATTTCGTTCAAAATAAATTTACGAAAAAAAATATTTTACGTATTCGGTGTAAGAAAGAGATATAATTTTAAAAATCATCCTTATTTATTATCTTTTCTCTCTAACCCTTCCTAAATAAGAAATATTGATTATTTTCAAAAAAATTTTTTATTATCATTTTGTACATTTATTACGTTACTAAAAGTTTATATTTTGAACGTGTAATAAATATATTCCAAGATAATCTAGTACACGTTCTGTATAGGCCGGATGGTTCTATTGGTGCAAATTGCATTCGCTATAGTTGTTATACGTTTGTTCTGAGTTTTTCTTTACTGTCTATGCCTTCGTATAGATTAATCAATGAACTCGATTAAATTCTGCTATTGTGTACATGATTTGTAAACGATCGATATGTACTGCTCGTTGAACAGTATAAAATTTGCTTTATGGAAGTGGAAGGAAATATGGGTGTTCCGGTTTTTCGCCAATCATATAAAGTTTTAATTCGCAAAGTATAGTTATATTTGTATTTTAAACAGGCATTTCATTTTATTATTATTTTTCTAATGTACTACTTTTACTAATATATATACTGTCACAAGTCTTCAGTTTATTTTTATTCGGATCCGAGGTCCATGTATTAAAATACAGTTTAAGAGTCTATTAAGTTTTATGTTGCAAAAATGTAATAATAAATTTTCAAAAAACGCTTTATTTTACAGCTTATATTTTTTGATGTGAAACACCTATAGGTGCGAGTAAACCTGACTGTTGGCGTGGCGAGTGTGTGAGACGTGGTGACGGAATGCCATGCGTGGGCGACTGTGCGCAATCTTTCTTGCCGCACTGAGCTTGCATATCTATAGTGTAATTTAAGAATTTAAGATTTGTTCGATTCCAACAATTTAGATGTCTCACATGTGCCAGGCGCCCCGTGATGGCTCCATTTTTTTAACATAAGAATTGATTTATAGTCAGTAGAGAATATTATAGGAAGCTTTACGGTATATGTACGGTACAGTAAATCATTTGTTTTTTTGTTGTTGTCATTATTTACATTATTCATGGATAGGAAAGACAGTTTTAATTATTTGTTAATTAAAAATAGAATACTGTCCTAAGCTTAATATAGCTTAAATTATGATAAACGTGAATGTGAGTTTGTATGTCTGTTACGATTTCATGTTTGAATTATTCAACTAATTGTCATGATATTTTCCATAAATGTCGTTAGGGGTACATACAAAGATATACGGTATACTTCTCCCATAAAATAAATATTATTTTTGAGTTATTGGTTACATTTGCATTTACGCGAGTGAAGCCACGTGCAATACTAGCATGCTCATACTCTAGAGTCTATAAAATTACATGTTCAGTTCTAATTTCTCCTAATTATCTTCTGATTGTTTACTTTCAAGTTATTATACAGAAACCGAGCGCGTTGAAATCTTGTATGTCACTACTTAATTACGGTTTTAAGTTTATTCATTTTACTATTTTTTTTTCAAGAAAGAGGTAGATGGAGATTTTTTTATTGAAATAGTTACTGCAACACAAGAAGTAATGTCAACTAATCATTTTTCATAGCTTTTTGATGCGAAACGTTTATAGGCGGAGGAGTCCTGATTGTAGGCGTGGCGATGCAAAACACGAACATTGACGAAATATTCAAAAACATTTGCAACCCTATCTTGTAGGCCACTTGTTCTACTAGTGTTACGCGGCACGCACCGACGACGTAGCGCCCTTTGATAAATGTTGCCAAACACACTGCGCTAGCGCCTAGTTGAATTTTTATTTTTAATAAGAATGGATATTTATGTAATAAAATAAATAAACAGTCATTATTTTAGGGAAATAGTTTGTAATTCTTTTAGCTTTATCTTTTCATTACGGCATCACTGATTCCTGTCGTAATCTGTTCTTTTATGCATATAACTTACACAAAACAATTCTGATGTTTCACATCTTCCAGGCGTCCCATGACAGCTTTATTTTTACATAAGGTTACACGCAACCGATGTCTACGGACTAACATAAAACTGTAACAAGGCCAAATCTGTACATGAAATATTTTTTGTTGAATTAAATGTCGTTCCCATGGAAAAAACTGAGTTACTTCATTCCAAAAGAGTAATTTTCGCGGGAAGAATTTTAAAGCTAGTTGCAGAAACTTTTAAATGGCCTTCGAATATGTTTATATGTGTCATGTAATATTATCTTTTTGTTTAGCTGTTAGTTTTTCTAACAGTTGAAAAAAAATTTGACACTTATACGGTTTTGCACTGGATGCCGTTGACAGAACTGGACCAAAAACCACACGGGAAGCATTAGCTTTCAAATAAAAAAAGAATCTTCAAAATCGGTTCAGCCAGTCCAAAGTTATGAGGTAACAAACATAAAAAAAAACACGGTCAAGTTGATAACCTCCTCCTTTTTTTGAAGTCGGTTAAAAATCATACGCCGTGAACACCCCTATAATGAAAATTACACTTATATAGAGTCTATTCTTTACAAATACATGTTATGGACTATTCTTTTGTAAATCTTGTTGGTGCTTTAAATAAAATTAAAAAAATAAAATTACATATAAGCCTAGCAACCGCCTGCAACTTCTTTCACGTTAACTTAGAATATATAATTTAATAATAATAACATATATATGAGTGCCACCTAGTGACACCTCTAGCAAAGTTGATAGCATAAAAATTTTATTTACGAAAAAACACTTATTCGTTTTAATTTTCACTGTAATTGGTCTACTATTGACGGAATAGGGTTTCATAGGTAGTAGAGCCACGTTGAAGCTATTACTGGTTTCAGCATGACTGGGTCTTCTCGCCCAGGGTAGTACCACCCGACCTACAGAAACACCAACGTGAAGTAACAGTGCTTGCATTGTTCCGTTTCGTTCGGTCAGTGAGAGCACCGGACACCCACCTCTCTCTCCCTTGCCTCCCTTCCTCTCCCTCCCTAAACAAGAGCTGGCAACGCATTTGCGACTCCCTTGGTGTTACTAGTGTCTATGGACGGCTGTGATCTCTTAACATCAGCTAACCTACTTGCTTGTTTACCTTCTATGATATAAAAAAAGTATCTACCCCCCTTTGGTGAATTGCCTATGGTAACATGTTGCTATTTTATATAGTTTTGACGTGATTGAGCGTTTTAATTATACAAAAAACTTATAATAAATATTATAAAATACTATAATATCGCTTCAAAGGAACTGTCTTTTTTATTATATATACATAATACATATATAAAAAAACTCATAAAATACTATGCTGATAAACCTTTAAATAACCGAAGAAATCTATTTAAATTTTAAGTGTCGGGTTGCTCTTGACTGAGGTTAGAGGGCCCTTAAACTCAGATTTGGAGCTAACGTTCCAGACGAGTGCATTTTCAGATCAACAAGTAACTTTAAGAACCCTGACTAAGTTAAATAATCTCGCTGACTGTATACGTAAAATGAAAAGTTATTTTTAAAATATTTGAAAATTGACAGGCTTTCCAAGATATACTTGTTTCGTATTCAGAATACAGTGCGTGCAATTTAGTATACGTGATAGCTGCGAAATTTCTTTGGCGACGTATGACTTTATTTTAAACTAGCTGACCCGTGCAAGTTCCCCTGCACCAAATCGATTATTACCGGTTTCATTTGTATTTTTAAACACGAAAAATCTTAATAAACCCAATTGCAGCGACATCTACCGTTTCCAATTAGGAATCCAAACTATCCAGGGGCTCAAACTTATACTTTAACTTAAACATATACTCAAACCTATACTTGTGTATTAATTGCATGTTATTTTTTTCGCAAGTCTAACCTAATCAAATCAAAATAAAAGAAACAAGCAGTCGAGAAAAAAAGGGAAGATTTTATCTTAAAGTCTATTATCAACCCATTTTCCACCTAAATCTCGTTTTTAAATAAAGTATTTTGGAATCTAAGAGTGCTTTAAAGGGCTGCATTTGAAAATCACATGTTGACATAATAAGCGATCACAGTATTGAAGGGGATGACAGCATCAGCGACTAAGCGACTAAATCATGGGTGACAAATCTTGGCGACTTTTATATTAAGCTCATGCTACACGTCAAGAGAGTGAGTAGTGAATTGTATCAAATTGCGATCAACTATCTCCCGCTTTATTTTGCCAATTCCAAATGATCTCTGTGCGAAACCAACAAATAAAAAAAAAAAAATTAGGAATTTCCGCAATAACGTGAGTAAAAGCTGAACTTCTTTTAAATTCCAGTGAAATAAAAAAAATGTATTTATCCTTTGGGATGTGATTTTCGTTCAGCAATAGAAAGATTACAGGTTTTATATACAAGTGGCAACCACCCGTTATTACGTTTGCTTAAAATTACTTACAAATTATCAAATCTAATAAGAACTGTTAATTTTGTCAAATATTTTTGAAAATCATCCTACTGTCTTACTTACTCATTTTTATATGGAGATTTTTTAACCCAAATAATACAATTTTTTATATATTTACTTTTATATAAACCTTGTCCTGATAATTATATTCATAACAAAAACATAGCAAGTCGCCATTATCATCATTTAACCATATGCTTAATAATGAATTCAACAAAACTCTCAATATTTATCCGTTTATAAAAATAAAATGGCTTTTGGGTCTAACATATGTAGAAGAGGAAGAACTACTGCCCTTTACATAGTTCGTCTATTTAACATTTCTTTTAAAATAGTATTATAAAACTACACTTAAATCGTACACATACATATCACACAATATGTTCACGCTTGCTTACCAGTATTTTGTCATTTGGTTTTATACTATCTTCTATTATTTTATATTACGTTTATAGGTATTTTTGTTGTGTACATTTTTGAAACTAAATTGTTTAGTGTGTTCCCAGCGGTGAACGTTAGTGCTTGCAATAGAAAAAGCCAACAATTAATCCAAATAGGTGCAACCGTCTTAAAACACTGCGGTTACATATATTAGGCAATCGATTTTTACGTTTGTGACGTTGTAGGGGGTAATCTCAGGACTACTTGTCCGACTTGTAGCTCATTTATCGAGGATGGTTATATCATCACGCTAAGACCAATAGGAACGGAGCACCAATGAAGAATGTTTCAAAAAAGTTTTTTTTCCCTTGAGTAATTATTTCACGCGAATGAAGTTGCAGACAGAGGTTAATGATCTATATACGTAATATATATAAGATAGAAATTGCGCAGCTACTGGTGTTATTAATGAGATATACGTGTTCTATTGTACTTAAAGTTTTAAGGTCACTTAATATATAATTTCATATAAAACTGCAAAAGTTTGAAAAGCTTTTAAGCTTACTAGGAAAAATATGAAAAAATTACATGGAAAAGCTTTTCCCGGAGTTTCCCTCTCATAAACACGTCAATACCATCGGATTGTCAATTAAGAGGATTCCTCCGGAATGTAGGTCACTGGATAAGTTCACCTTTGTGTTTTTGACAGTTCGAAATACTGAAATGGTATTGTAATAAATAATTATTTGTTATACGCTTATACGAGTATAAGCAATGCACAATTTCAATAAAGGGTTCTTACTTTGAAGTGCCCATATCCATATATATAATAAGAATTTAAATCTAAGGTGTCTGTACCTTTCAAATTTCGTGAAAGAAAAAAATTCGGGTGTCGATTAATAAGTTATAAAATACATTTCAATCACTTTGACAAATGTCTTTCTGTCTGTTTGTATGAACAGGCATCACTGCTAAAGTATTGAATTGAATTGTTCACGATAAAACCTAAGAACCTAATAATTTTGGGCCCGTAATAATTGATATAGCGCTCTGCGATAAATGCCGCCAAACTTCTGCGTCTGCGCCTAGTAGAATTTTTGTATTTAATAAACATGAATATTTATGTAATAAAATAAATGAATAGACATTATTTTATGAATCAAATTTGTAATGCTTTATCTTTTCATTATGCCATAGCTGATTCATATCGTAATCTGTTTTATGCATATAATTTGTACAAAACAATTTCGATGCTTAACATCTGCCAGGCGTCCCGTGACGCCTCATTTTTTTTTAATGTGAAAGACCTTCAAACCTGTTTCAATTATGGCCAGAAATGTATTGGTTTAATGTACTTTAAATGAAGAATTCTGTAAAGAAAATACCGATTTTATATATACTTATATAGTATATGTAGATTTAGTAGTCGTTCGAAAATTTAATCAACATTTTTCAGATATTTTTGTATTAATAATACGATTATATATGATTAATTTTGTTATTTGACGTTGATGCTGCGAACGAATCATTATTCATAAATCATAAATTGAAATGAAATACTATCAAAGCTGTTAAAAAGCAACTGAATTCAAATAATAAAACGAAATATCGTCAACAGTTACTAACTAGAAGCTGAGGCAGTGATGAGGACTGCCGAAAAGAGTGAAAATTCTAAGCAATGGAATAATGGTGTACCGTTTTCAATTTTGAAATCAGTTATAGCCTAAATTATTTAAATTTTATGATTTGTACATTGAAATTATTAACATTAGTTTGGTTTTCACATTTAGTAGGTATTTAGAGCAATAATTATATATTTTTTTACACAGTTTAATTAATAAAATATATGATGGGCTGCACAAGCTCAATAAAAATTATTATTACATGTAAACTGTCCGCTTTATTACGCGTCGCAAGTAGATGCAAGTGCAGTACGTCACGAGCATGTCGGTAGCGCCTTGCTAGCATATCGCTGACGCAAACCTGTAAGTTTTTCTCCTATCAAAAACTGCTCAAGTGCCTAAGAAGTCAGTTCGAAGAAAAGTCTGTTGCGCAACAGAAGAGGAAGATGTAATTAACTGTAGAATATGTGTAGTTATTGTATAAATATATGTTATACTAGCTGTCCCGTGCCCAATTCGTTGGGCAGTAAATATTTATAAAAAACTAATTTTGTAACTTAAATATGAAAGTAAGATATATGCTTTTTTGTAGGCTATATCAAGCTCTACAACTTTTCTCTAGAACTAAATCATATATCTCTCATCATTAAGGCAGCGTTTGTAAGAAACGTTTTCGTTCGACAGTTTTTTCTCCGACTTACTTTACAAAACCGACTACCAAAAAAAGCCTTTTTAATTTTCGCTTCAATATATAGCCTATGACACTCACAAATAACGTTTCTATTAGTAAATTAATTTTTATAACCGGTTTAATGGTTCCTGCGATTACCCTCTACAACATCACAAAGTCACAAACTTTACCTCTTTATAATATGAAGTATAGATGTGCAATATATAGTGGAGTATATGTGAGTACTCTTTGGGTAATAGTTCATTATAATACTATAGACAGATATATAGTAGTAGTTACATGTTTAGTCAATGCGTGTGAGCGAGGGGGAGCCACAGAATGATTGCAGTATCACTAAATAAAGATTTCCGCACGACATCCGCGCGGGGTCCACCGCGGCTCCCATGTGATACTGTCGCAATAGCGAAAATATCTTACACATTCATAATTGACTAGCCTCTGCCCGTAACTTCGTTCTCGTGGAATAGATACTTTGGGTTAGTGCTAACACGCAGCGGAAGTTCTCAAGAGAAAAAAGACCCCGATTTTGAAACATTCTTCATTGGGGCTCCGCGACTTTCCAGATGTCGCAAGTGTCTATGGACGGTGGTGATCACTTAACATCACGTTCGTTTGCTTCCTTTGCTATAAAAAACAAAAAAAATCTACGCATACTAATAGAAATAATAATCGGTTAAACAGCAGATAATTTGTAGTACTGTAGCGCCACCTAGTAAGTAGTTATATTTAAATGGACAGAATAAAACCTTCTCCGTGAAAAATATGTCTACTGCTTCCGAGTGAAGTTCAGAAACTACTAGATCCATTTCGATCATTTTTGTTTTGTTTTCACTTCTAGACACTTGATTTTTATCTAAAACACATTGTAATCATATCTTTGTTTAATATAGCCTTGTTAGTGATTTATAAAATTTCGATTTTTAAAGGCATTACATGATCAATTATATTTATTTTCGTGCCCTCGAGAAGTGTGCGAAGAAGCGTGGTAACGCATTATATAATGTTTCCAACAGTTTAATGAAAATTACTAACAAAGATTTCGATTTCAAGTTCGGTATGAGCGTTGCGTGATAAATTTAATATTAGTTGAGACACTTGGCACAGCTGACGGATGTGCATTGTCCACTCGCCAGCTTCTTATCTCGCCTCGACTTTATCTAATTATTAATTATATAAACTAATAAGGAAGTCGATTATATCGACATATCACGAGTATATTAAACACTAGCCCCTGCCCGCGACTTTATCCGCGTAGTAATAGCTACTTTGGGACAAAGCTAACACGCAGTGGAAGCTCTCAAGAGGAAAAAAATCCAGATTTTGAAATATTTTTCATTGGTGCTTCACTCCTATTGGTCTTCAAGTGATGAAACATAACCTATAACCTTCCTCGGTAAATGAACTATATAACACTGGAAGAATTTTTCATATCGAACCTGTAGTTTTTAAGTTTATTCCCTCCAATGTTACAAACTCACAAAGTTAACCTCTTTATAATGTATAGATTTACAGCATGAAAATTATTTCACAAGACTGTGAGAATAGATTAATGTTTGTTTTTTTTTTACACAAAAACTACATAACCAATTCCGATGAAACTGTATAAGAATACAATGGATACGTCAGAATAACATCTAGTTTATAATATGAATGTCATATCACGTATCCCTCCCATACAAATATATACGTCAAAATATAATATGAAATACTAGCTGGCCCAGCGGACGCTGTCCTGCCTTGAAAATAAAAATAAATAGTAAAAACCTATTCCGTCAACTACCGGCTCCAATTGAAACTAAACCATTCTTGGATCCTCGTGAACACACAAAAAATCATCAAAATATGTTTAGGAGAAGTTAAGTTACATACACATGGATAGGAGAATTATACGCGTGAAGATGAAATGATTTACTTATATAGTAATAAAAAAAATCAAGAGATAATTTTTTAAAATTGTTTCCTGACTTGCGAACATATATTGTAGAGTCCCTAAATAGATTTGATATAAATTCATTAAAAAGCCAGTCCACAATTATACTTTTATGTTCTATACAACGTGTATTTCTCACAACATAATAGGATCATTTTCATATGTAATAAGTTGCATAAATAATTCTAGACTAAATGATAATAAATGACTTAGAAATCTGTAAAATAGAGTGTTTGGTAACATTACGAGATACATATTGTTAATTTTAGAGCACTCATAAGGATGTTTTGTACGCATATAATAAGAATTTAAATGTAATGTGTCTGTACTTTTTACAATTTTGGGAAATAAATTGTTGTACGTGTCTAGGAATACTACGTAATAAAATTTATAAATCAATAATTTAATCATTTTTTCAAATGTCTGTTTGTCTTTTAGTATACACACGCGTTACTGCAAAACTACTAGGTTCACAATAAAACCACCCCTAAAAATCATAAAGCATATCTTTAAGAATAACTTAGTATTTATTTCATTAAAATCGGTCTAATCTATCAAAAGGTATTTGTAAATTTAGTGACGACGCGGCGTAACTACCAGTGAAAACTAGATAAGTAAATGGATTTAATACTTTCGGGTGACTTTTTCTAATCGCTGTTTTTTACCTAAGGTTCCACGAGGACGAAGTCGTGGACACAGCTAGTATGTCAATAAATTTAAATAGTCTCAACCACAACTAAGCACAACGGATTGAAAATTAGATCCTCTTGGTAATTCACGTGTGAACAATTCTCACGTTGCTCGGTACTTATGTATGGAACTTATTCGCTTGATAAACTATGCTATTAATCATTGTACAGGATGTTTGTTTATTGTGTAATACGTATAAGATAAAAAA